>JADLOZ010000252.1:0-25000 GCA_017562165.1 Ectropis grisescens | reverse complement strand
CAAGACCGAACGGCGAATGGATCACTCTGTGACAGTGACCTGCTCGCTTACATTAACTGTATTGCCTACGCACGGGTCTCGTCGATTGTGCGCTACCCGTCAATGTCTCTCGCGCGCCGCAGATTACTCGAAAATTTGTGGACCAAGCTATGTCCACTCGTTGGCTATGCGAGGCTCACCGTTTGTTTGAGACGCAACGCTCACTGTTTGATCAACAACGCGTTGTCCGCCCGTGGACTACGACACCTGTCACTTGGACACCTGTCCAAAACTAATAGACACCGAACGATAAGGCAGTGCTGGTTTGGTGCCAGATGGCTTTAATGAGCTATGGCCTTTTTTAGGCCTTTGTATTGTTTTAAAATACTACAAAAGGACTCGATTAATAAAAAACATAAATATTTAATAGATAAGTTTAATGATCATTTCTCCTGTAGCACATTTTAAAAATAATGTTTACATAATCAAGTTAACTCAATCTGTTCCGTTTTTAAAATAATGATGAAGAAACTCCTATACATCATTAGTTATCATATTTATAGCTAATAATAAACTTTTTAACTTCTAAGTGTTACATAACAAAAAATTGGATTTCACAAACATTTCTGTCATTCAAGGGATGCACGAAGTATACCTACAGCGTAGTTGTAATGTTCAATGATTCGATTATGATATAAAATTTAAATCTAACGATTAGAAACGGCTGAGGGCAGATTTTACTTCACTTCGCCCAAACATTCAAATGCGATAAATTTAATATACCGTTTGATACAACGCTGGAATTAGGGAAAGTGCCTTCGTTTGATTTTATAATGGCAAAAAACAAGAGACAGGCTCGCATAATCTGAGTGGCTAATACTTCTAACTTACGCTACATAAAAGGGTATCCGTTCACAAGTCACGCCACCGTTCCAGAAGTTTCTAGTAACAGCGGAGTGATTCGTGAACACGCCTTCGTTTATTTATATCCAACCGCGGGCTACATAGGCCCGCAGCGTGCACAAAACTTTTAAATTCCAATTACAATATTTCACTAAAACTTGCAACGTTCATAAACGTCTATTCCCTAGAAATAACGCCCCCTCCTATGTACAATTTTCCTGAATTCCGTACCAGCACGATTTTGATACATCAAATGTTTTGGAAGGGTGTTCGAGTCCAATGTGGCCGATTCGGGCACATATTTACAGAAGCTGAATACTGCGTTATATGAAACTAGAGGCTTAAAGCCAACCGCCAGCCGATATCACAGGCCCGGCGACACGAGACACCATTAGTCCGTTAGTGACTAGACCGTCCCCGTAACAAATAGTGGGGACAAAAATTTGTTTTATTTACAACTTTTACTGCTACAGATATCAAATTTACTATACTCTTAAGACATCGCTACTATTTATGGTATATATTTATTATTAAACAGCGATGAAACCCTCGGAAAATTGGTGACAAGCGCAGAGCGTTCATACGATTGGCACCGAAAACTATACTTTATCTTAAACTGAAAATCTCAAAAAATAACTCTTAATCACCCGACAATAAAGCTCACTTCGTTTTTTTTTTTTTTTAAACATTTTGTGCTGCTCTAGGAAGTCTGCTTAAAACTAAAATTTACAACAATAGTAGAAAAATCAAGGTATAAAACTTTGGGAGACGAACAAAAGGGCAACACTTTAAACGGGTGTAACTCATATCAGTCTAGCATATAAGGGTTATGATATAATTATTACATCTATTTACTAACAGACGAGTAAATTCACGATTGAGTATGGCCTGTAATAATCACTATTTGAAACACTTATCGACTACAAAATGGGAGGTAACTTAATTAATATGTCTATAATACAATTACATATATCTCTAATTATAATATTGTAATATAATACAAGTACAAGAAAAAAAACAGTTATCGTTAAACTTAAACAAAAGCTGGCTAAATTTCACTCGACAAAAAAAGATAAAACGAATTTGAACTGATAGGTGACAAAATCGCTTAAAAATTAGTAACACCTAAGGGAACCTACGGCAATTAAACTTTAACAAAAACCAAACGACGCCGGCGAAAAGAAAATTATATACAAAACAATAATAACAAGTTTATACAATTATTAAAGAAACGTCAGCAAAGCTCACAGCAGGGCGACGCTTTGGAAGCTGCAGCGAAAACTTTTACAATCTAATTTTCTGATGATAACACACAAAATTCACAGTAATAATACATTAATTCGAATGTATATTTGATCTGTTCACAAATGTATCTTGTCATCTCTCAAAATTGATTGTGAAAAAGCAATCTTGAAGTCGCAAGTGAGTTCGAACACATCGCCCTGCTTCGAGTCTATGAGATCGCATTCAGTCGTGTGGCGCGCTTCGATCGCGGCCATGTTATAAAATTCAATTATGCGGGTAGTCGCCACTTTTTTTCGGTCGCGACTTTTTCGGTTTCGGCGGCGTCGAGCCGTTGCAGCAATGGCAGCCTCGCTTCACGACGCCGCGGTTCGACGCGCGACGCCGGCTCTCGTCTTTCACGTCGTGACATCTGTCACTCGCTCGGGTCTTCCCTGTCAAGCTCCTGTCAACGTCGTGGTGGTGCGAGTGATGTTGGTGCGTCCGTTTTGGAGGGTAGGTCCGTAATGGCGGGTGACTTTCTTCGGCGGACGATCCGTCGCTGCGCCTGCGTTCTGGTCTGGCAGCCTTGATCACTGTATCTAAGCGGGTATGGGCACCGATGCCGCTGGAATCGGAGTTGGTCTCATCGTAAGGGCTTTTACAACACTTGTCGCTATCGCTACTGAAGTCAAACCGTTTTCTTTCAGGTCTCGATTGCGTGTCCCAAAACAGTTCCGGGTGTCTTTCCGAAGATGACGTATCATCCAGCAAATCCCGGCGCTCGTCCGTCTTCGAATCGCCAGCGATCATCGCGTCATCCTCGACTAAGTATCGCGAATCCCGTCTTTCATACTGCACTCGTCGAATAACTTGGGTGCCGTTGCCAGTTGAGTGAACAATCGCAGACGGTGCGTTAGACAGATTTAAGTCCCTGGACTCGTTTAACAAACGGTCGAATTTGGTTAGGTGTTCGGTGCTTTCTTTTAATACTGAGGGCATGTTCATGTGTTGCGTGCTAGGCATTACATTGATCATGTTGTCGAGATCGCTGAATTTGACAGGGTTCTGCGTGCCGGTAGCTTCGACGGTCGCCTGTGAGATGACGGTAGTTTGCGGCGCCATGACCACGGTGCCGGGGACGCTGCGCGAGTGGAATGTGATCTGGCGTCCTTTCACGCTTTGCGCTATGGTAAATGGTGGTACCTAGAATAGAATAGAAATTGAGTTATAAGAAACACCTAACCAAATAATAACAATAAATATTGGTGGACAATTCACACACAACAAATAGGCGTAGAACAAATAAATACTAGTCTACAAGTAGACTAGAGAACGAGAGTTTACATAGAACTATGCAGTAGGTCTGGAGAAGTACCACAACTTTGCTAGTTATTCTACCGCCAAGCAGTAATGTGCAAGCACCGCTGCTGAAAGGCAATGTTTCCAGCGGAATTACAGAGCATGGAGATAAGTCACCTTATATATCTGGGGATGACCGCAATGCAGGGCTATGTATCATAATATCATAATCGTGTTTCAATAGATATGTGACACTACTAGTAAGGGCAGGCATGTTGCTTACCATCAGGCACACGTCCTGATCATCTCGTCACTCTATACTATAACAAAATAATACTTTAGAATAAAACGCAATAGTCTAAGGTCTTTTCAGCTTTCAGCTTAGCGAGTATTCCATTCCTAAGTTTATGTTAAACTATCGCTCCTGAAAAAACATCTTTCCTAAAATGCCGTAAGTCTGGGGTGACTGGGATCTCATTCTACAAGATACAGCAATGGGCTTGCGAGGCATGGGGAACCGTAGGATAAGGTCTCGGGCCCAGAGGGTCTACCGCCTAACTAAATCGGTTTTGGTTTTACTATTGCTGTCTCTATATTTTCAAGCGAAAAGAAAAGAGAGATGATATCAATACTAAGACAGTGTTAGATATGCGGTAGACTTTCCAGGCTTGTGATCGCCATGGAGCCACCCGAGCCTTTTCGGTCCAGTCCGACCCTGCAGAATGCGCGGATCCAGGGGAATCAAAGGGGTCATTGGGATGGGTCCAGAGCCTATAGTCCGTTCCCGTTAAGAAAATAGTGAATCATCTGTGCAACTACAGGATAAGGGTGTATTCACAGTGAAGTAAAAGTACAAACATTTTTTTCAAACATTTAATTATTTTCTATTTCCCTTTCGACTAACAATGTTCTATTATGTAGTTTATTGAAATCGAAACCAAGCTCGTGCAATATTTTATGAAGTGTAGTACGTTTTAAAACAGGAATATCTTCGTCAGCTTCGCAAATTCTCATAATTTTGTCCAATGTCGGGTAGTCGTCATTTAAATATATTGAGTGAACTTTTTCTTATTGCACATTTGTCTAGTTCATCTAATTTATCGACTGTGGATAGACGAGCTCTTTTTTTCACGGGTGATTTTAATGTGTTAGTATCCTTTTGTTCTTTAATAATTTTATAAACAGTATTTTCGGACACACCGCACGCACTTGCTGTTTTTATGACTATGCTCTCCACAGTTGCATTAAAGTACTTATAAACATTATAAATTATGCGTCTCTCTCCGCTATGGATTATTGAACCACTTTTATTCTTTCGAATTGGTGAAGTATTCATTTTCAAAATGTATTGTTGATCAAGTCACGCAAAATACACAACCGTTTTGTTCGAAGGTCAGACGACTTCAACTGGTCACTGTGAACTCGACTTTTTAATTTCTAGCATTCTAATTGGCTGGGGGGCGTGGCCAGGCCGGCGGACATCGATGACTCACTATTTTCTTAACGCGAACGGACTATAGGTTATCTACTGATTAAAAAGTATGCATGTACTTATAGCTTACATACTTATGTTTTGTGACTTAGCCACGACTATGTGACCCCTCAAAGGAGCCAAAGTTGGATCCGCCCTTACCCTGCAGCAATGTTACTTTACCTCTCCATCCTCCGGTTCGCTATGAAACGTCGTATTGGGATGCGACCTAGCGAACTCTTCGTGAGAGCGCGCAAACTCTTCGTGATCTAACGGGATGGTCGTCATCCCGTCCTCGCCCACCGTGACGATCTCGCCGACGTCGTCGAGGTTGATGTCGAGGTCGTCATGATGATCCTTGTGGGTGAGGAGGTGGTCTGTCGCGATCTGGTCCTCTAGGTCCGGTTGTGGGATGCTCTGGGTGTGGATTGGTTGAGCTGGTAAAGTTAACAAGAACAAAATTAAAAACTTTTGAATTAGCCCCGATCATTAGGTACGGACATAAATATACACATATACGTACACACATAGTAGGTACATATATGTACGGACCATTAGGTATTTGTCAGTGTATATAATTTTACTAGGCAAGGCTGTTCTGTTGATATCCATATTGAGGAAATTGCGAAAATATACGTAGTTCGCCGTTTTGTGGTGACGGGTCTTGGATCGATTTTCATCAAACTTAGCTAAGAATGAAAATTGGTAATCCGTTCCGGAGCTACGATTTCACAGAGACACATGCACACATACAAACACGCCAAACTTATGGAACACCATCGTTTTTTGCGGCGTTAAAAAAGGGTAAAAAAAATCGGTGGACACAACCTTGTATGCAGGCGAATCACCTTTTTAAGCTGGTTCCCTGAAAGAGATTGCTCTCAATAACAAGGTCTCCATTTATGGTGCTAGTTCAGAAGTGTTTGTTGTAACATTTCTGTTTCTCTTTTTGTGTCATAGAGATTTTTTTTATATATCTAATTCAGGATAGTAAAATGTTAAAACAAGTAGCGATATACGACCTTTCTTTCCATCATCTGCATCTAAAATGTGTCAGACAGAGATATAATATAAAGCTATACTAACGCGTGTGGCACTGATCGATGGTCTGCTCATGCGCAGGAGACGGCGCGAACAGTAGTTCTGCCTCAGGGAACAACTCCGACGCGGAGGGAGAGTCCACCCCGAGGTCCTCGCACTCTTCCGATAACGACTTCTGTTCAATTTGATAAAAAAAACCTTGTATAGTCAGGATACAAGCTTGATATTATTAAAAAATGAAAAAGAACAAAATTTAAAAAAATTGTCATCGTAAACATTTAGCCAGTACTATCAACGCTCCGCGGTTTCACCCGCGTAGTTCCCGTTCCCGTAATTTTCTATGCACTCTCATTATTTTTCCCAAACTTCAATAAATACAATAATTACTAGCGACCCGCCCCGGCTTCGCACGAGTGCAATGCTGATACTAAATATAAGTACCTACATAAAATTCCGGTCCGGCGGCAAGACGTTTCGTTTTACGTAGTCGCATAAGTCGCAGTTTTTTTGAGATGGATACTTTTTAGGCGCGACGGACGCACGCAATGTGTTGATTGATGGAACGAAACGTGCTTCACACCAAAGATGGCGACAGCGGTTTGTTTGTCAGTGCCATCAGAATTTGACGAAATTCTCCATAATCCGAATTTTGTGGACATAAATATGGTTGCGGTCTATTTGGACTGAATGTTATATTGTACTAAAACCGTAATGAACAAATCTTAAAATGACCTTTTCCCATAATGACTGATTTTTGAAATGTACTTATTCTAGTATGCCGGAAAAAAACTGTCAAATTGAAGTACAGTTAGTAACATTTTTAAAAGCTTAAAATAAAATAAAATAATAATTTTACAACAAAAAAGACAAATTCTATTCTTAATTTTAATATAACTATGATGCACCGGATGATAGTTGATGAAAATGTAGTGATAAAAATTAAATCTGATGCAAATATATATGGTGTAATTAATTAACCAGATAAGAAAACTCTTTCTTAAAAGCCACAAAAATATACTTAAGAACGTTATAATCTAGATATTTCAATTAATGCTTCGCTTAGGACGATATCTTGCAACCAACCGTGCAAATTGACTAAACAATAAATGAAATAGAACCTAAACATAAAAATGTTTATATTACTACCGTCCTGCTTCAGCTTCGCTCGAATATTGTCATATAGGTAAAGACTATTTATTGAAATCAAAACTATCCTAACTTTCAAGTTGGTTTTGATTAAAATCTGTTAAAATACTTAGGAGTCTATCGCAGGCAAACAAATAATTTATGTATGGTACTTACTATATAAAGAAGATAACACCCATTTGCGGGTATAAAAATATTCAAAATTACCGTCGGATAAACTTTTAGCCATAGATTATTTTTAACCGACTTCATTTTAAAGTATAGAGCAGCCTTTCTCAAAGTGGGCGATACGTCCCATTGTGCGCGCTGCAGGCCTAAAGGGCGGTAAGAGACCCAGGAAAAAATGAGGGGGTTGTGTAGAGGCTTGAAATCCGTTGTGTACTACCTACAGGGTTCATGTCTCAAGTTAACTCTTGCGAGCTATAGTAAGTAAGTTTCGTTTAGAATTAATGTTGAATCCCCACTAATATAGCTCACAATAATGTATTGAATTTGAAATTATAGTGGTTTTTAAGCATGTGAAAAAATGGGGACGCAAAAAATATAAATTCTCAAAGTGGGCAACAGACAAAATAAGTTTGGGGACCCCTGGTAGAGAGTGACGAGACGGCAGGACATGTGCCTGATGGTAGGCAACATGCCTGCCACATAACAGCACAGCGTCACGCAGCTGTTGGAACATTAAGTTCAAATCATTACTCGTACCTAGAACTCCAGTGCGTTCGTCATCCAAAGATCTAAGATCAGAAATAATATGGCGAAGAAGAGAAGATACTGCGACGCTAATTGGTAGAAAATGTGTTGAGAACACGAGCAGGACATTTTTGGTGATGGTACTTTTGATGAAACAATCATAGTTTTCTTGTCAGTGTATTGACCAGAGTATAACATACACTAGCATGAAGTACTGATGTTGCATCTGATTGTACATGTCCCGTCAGACATAATGATTATCGGACATTAGACATAAAAGACATTTCGAAAATCAGTCATTATGGGAAAAGGTCATTTTAAGATTTGTTCATTACGGTTTTAGTACAATATAACATTCAGTCCAAATAGACCGCAACCATAAATATGTTGTCGACTCAAAATCAATATTATTTTTTTGTTTTGTTATTCATTTAAGGTTTCGATCAGGTTTACCGTACCCCTTGACGAAATTATTAATATAGATTCCATACCTGTAGCCTCAGCTCATGTTCCAGAATGGCATATTTGTGCCGCAACGCCGCTGCGGAGACGTGCGTCAATCTGGTGGTGTGGCGGCCATCTTTCCTATGCACAACCTACATACATGGAAACAGTTAGTATTCTAATAAAAACTAAGCCTTAATGGGAAAATATGACAGATTTGCATTACAATAATTTAAGTACATACTTAAATTCCTAGTCTAACTAATTTAAATTCTGACAACTATATTTTTTTTTTTTTTAAGTACTCTTCAGTGCCATGAAACGGGTCAGTATATTTTTATTTTACGTAACAGACAAAATTTACGTAAGAAGTTTCTTCTGTATTCATTGTGCATAGTTGTAGTCTGCCAACCCACAACTTTGCTAATTTGTTAGAGACCCATACCCAGTAGTGGGAATTCTATGAGTTCTATTCTGGATCACAGGATCTTACAAAGATCTAGAAGTAGTCCATATCCTCTTTCACCAGTTGACGAGTATGATAAATGTGCTATTAATTAAGATCTCTTCGAGCAAGTTTGAGAGAGTAAGCGTTTTCACAAAAATGTATACCCATCTTGTCACTTATCACGTTCCGGAACATTCGGAACGGAAAGTGACAAGAGATGTATACATTTTTGAAAATGCCCAAGGGCAAGCTGATAGGACATATAGGATAGCAAGGGCATAGGACCTTTTAGTAACTTTGATTGCTCTGGGCATACAATACCCCACATTTGCATATCCATAAAACAAATTCCATTAGGACATTTACACAAATTACATATGATCTCAATTTGTCTCAAAGCACAAAGCCGTTCGAATGATTTTCTTCTACCTACAATGGTTATTTAAATCGGTAATTTATATTGTAAAATGAGAGCAAAGCTAAGCTTTAAGTTTACACTTGACACAGTTTTAGGATAAATAAAAATTACCTAACTACGACACTTAGATTTTTATTAACAAACAATCACTATTCTTATGGTATAGGTTTTTTTAAATGAGTTATATGAAAGGGACATGCGCATTTGATGCAGGATCCAGACTTGACAATGACATATTAGACATACAAGTCATGCATAGGTATGTTCTGTCTCACTTCTACACCCAAATTTCTTGTTATTTCTATAGATTGGAAAGTGAAGTATTATTGAAAACAGTATTATAGTTAACTAGCAGCTTCAGCAGCAGTTATTTTCCGTGATAAAAAGTAGTCTATATGCTATTCCAAACTACAGTGTTCCGAAATTAAACCCAATTCGTTCAGAGGTGCGATTGAGCAACAAACATCCAAACTTCAGCATTTATAATATATGTAGGATTACTTGTTATTTCCAGTTACACGGTGGAATGAGTGCTCGATATTTCGATGCAGTTCCATGCACCGTTTTCAATGATCAAACCGGTAATAATAAGAATTTCTAGGTACCATCCTTTATCACATTTATTTCTCAACATCAAGCAATTACCAATATTGGCTTGTGTATGAAATGAAGTTACTCTTAATGGAAATTTGCTATGAAAATAATTATGCTCCTAACATGAAATCACAAGGGAAGTATGACCCACGCCTAAATGGCACCATCATGAGGCTAAGACTGGAAAAATCTCATCAAACTAACTAGGACCAAATCACTTTACAATCTATAGAAATACGCACCATAAGTGGGTTTGTAGAAGCTTTGTTCAACTCTATGACTCTTTAAGCCAAGACCTACCTAACAGAAGAAAGATGAGAGTAACAGAAAAGTAGAAAATATGTAAATGAAGGGAGCAGTAATTAATATAATCCTAATGCACCCGTTTTACGTTTGAGTGTCGAGAGCTGATAACATATAGAGGCGACATCTATATTTTTGTCACTTCAGTAGCGGCAAGGCATTATAAGCAGACACTTTTAGGCTTACTCGCTTTCATATAATAAACAAGACATTTAGCTATTTTATGATATAAATATACACATCAATAGCAAACATTTAAGTATGTATTATTTCACATCAAACAGGTACGGTCTTTAAGCTTTTCCATCAAGCTATTGACGATAACAGATCGACAAATGATCACAGAACTGTTGGCTAAAGTAAAGATGTCGCATCAATACTTGCTACAGGCACATCGACAACAAACTTTTAGTTCTTGGTTACGTTTGAGCGTGTTTGTCATGTCTTTATGCTTGATTTACACATTGTAAAGTTTAATGAGACTTATATATAATCTTTGAGATGCATTGTCAACTTGTTGCTTGTGTGGAAGTCTGAGTCTTATTACACAAGATGACTATAAAATGTATGTCAATGTAGCCCTCGCACATAAAAACCAATTTGATTTATAGGATTCTAATCAATTCAAATAAATTAAAAAAGCCATAAATATAACTCATATTTAAATATTTTTACTAATACCCAATAACAGACAACATAGGTATGACGTAAATATGAATCTTAGTTTGGCGCCAATCCGGTGTTACTATTTAATTTATATCATGGGCCATATGTTTTTCAAGGTGGTACCTTAAGTGTTACAAGACATTAGAATACTAATAGTTTCAGACTCAAAATGTGTTTTCCTCTCTCGTCTAATCCAAGGCAAATGTAAAAAAAAACTAAATGGCAAAGATCACAGAACCTGAACTCCATGGAATGGTTAATTAAAAAAATGTCTGTATAAAGCAAGCATTGAGACGCGTACGGCTTCAAGTGTAACCAATTACTACAGAGCGGTCAAAAACAAAGGAAGGCGTGCATCACTACTAAAGAGGCTCTATCAAGGGTCTGCGTCAGAGCTACGACTGTCACCTGGGGGTAGGCCTTATCGTCATCTGACGCGTCTATATCGTAACCGCATCGCGAGTCGTACATAGACTTTTTGGAGTCGCTGTCGAACATCTTATCAAATATCCGTTGTGCCTCCAGATCCGGACTGTACCGATCTGGGATCGCGTCCTGAAGGTGCAAAATTATGTCACACACGGGAACAAAATGGCTGGATTCTATTAACATAGTACTCTAGAACATGGTAGGTATAAGTAATTGGACTGCAATTTTCATCATAACACAGGAATGTGATTCTTAAAAACCAATAAATAAGACAACAATGACTGCAGAATTGTAGTTTTGAGGTGTGTCTAGAGATGTGTTATGTTTATAGGGCAACGAGAAAACAGGGTAGTATAACTCGTCAAAAACCTCATTCCAATTTAAGTCGCATAGAAACTGGTCTACAGCAATATTTTCCATCATGAGGAACTGGATATAGATGTAATTATTGACAGTCTCGAAGAGAATGGTCATTTAAAACATCAAATTAATCGTAAAGGTGCATCTTTTCATGAAAAATGTGTCAAATAATTTAAATATCGCCATTTTAACGGCGTGATGATATGTGTAACAAAGCAAATAAATCCCGTTAGATGTTCAAGAGCTCTTGTTTCACTCTATTTGTACTATTCAATGTATGATGTAAATGAGTTCAGCCAGTTTTAACCCCGTTTTGTGCATCAAATCAATTTACTGTGAATGACAAACCATTTTTTTTATTATTTAACCACATAATGAAAAATCAAACATATTCGCTTCATTTTTACATGGTGTACAGTGGGTGGTAAAATCATTGCGCATAAAGTCTCTAAAGCGAATACGTTCTTATGGCAAATATAAAAAGAATATGACTCACCAGAACAGTCCGATCCATATTGTCAGTCCGGACGATCTCTTCATATCCGTAATCGTCGGCGATGCTCGATGACGGAAGGTTCCACGGCTCAGAGCCCTCGGGACTGGAGTTCCCTCTCTCTGGCTTGACTTCTCCGGCGTCGCGGTCCGGCCACGGCGAGCTCATGGCTCTGGTGTCGACGAGATCGGGCGGAGTCGGCGCGGGAGCGGGTGAGGCGCTGCTATCCGGTGGTTGGACGTTGGTAGCAGCAACAGGGGTCGCTATGTTAAACGCTTGTAGATTGTGCAAGGCCGCGGTCGGCAGGCGAATGTGCCTCACGCCCGGCCGAGCGAGCACAGGCTTCAAACCTCCCCCCGGCCCGATGAGGCGTTGGAATAACAACGTACCTCCAGTCCCGCCTTCCCCTGCACCGACTAACAGCTTCGGCCCACGATTTGTGACTATCGCAATCTGCTGGCCACCTTTAACCATCGACACGGGCAGCAAGTAGTTAGCCGGCATCAATACAGTCGTCGCGGGTTTACCCGTAGCACCCCTAACTGCGAACGCTTGCCCGTCTGTTACGATGACGTTACGCTGTGGCACGGTTGTAGTGGTGGTAGTGGTAGTAGTACGCGCCTGGGTCACTTGCACTTCTTGCTCGAATGTTAAACGACGAGCGACCTTCTTGGGGCTCTCTTCCGGTGAATGGGTCTCTAAGCAGTCGTTACATTCGCCCAACGAGGTCCCACAGCTGCTGTCTTCTGATCCCATCGTACGACAGCCGTCTTCTCCCATCACGGGACTCGTGTCTCGTCTTCGAGACCCGCTCTTTTTCCGTTTCGATGAACCAGCATTGGGAGCCGCGGGATTGTTTCTTCTCCGTGGAGCCGGCTTATCTTTATCGGGCGAATTTTCTACTTGTTCTTTGTACTCCGCCAGAATGTACAATATCCTTTGAGTAGTCTGTTCATCTTCCAGTGGCTTTTGCGAAGACGGTTTCGGCGTATTCTTTATATTGAAAGGATTAGAGTTACTAGTCGACGGTTTAGGTTTCTTTTTCTTCGGTTTTACTTGCACTGGCGTGGTCGCCGCTGCTTCGGAAGCACATGAAGACGATGCACAAGAATCAGATGTGACAGTGTGAGGTAAGTGAGAATGCGTCGACGACGAAGGAGACTCCACAGTACCAGTTGAATCCGGAGATCGCACGAAAGACGATGTTGTCGTGGAAGTAATCGTCGATTTTCTATTAACGTAGTTGACCATGTTCAGTGGCTGAGTGTTTCCAACAGAGTAAAGCACTTGAGTGGGCGATTCTTGATTAGACGTACTAGGTGTTGGTGCGTCGGTTGTATCAGGGGAACTCTTCAGTTTAGTGAAGTTGTTGGTCGAAGAGGAAGACCCCGGTTGCACGGTGCTTCTTTCTTTCACTTGTTCGAGTACCATATCAAACTCTCGCAGTTGCTCCAAAGTAGATGAACTCATTTGGGACTCTGGGGATGACTGAGTCTCCGTTGGTGTTTTTGGCTTTTGAACCTGCGCAGGTAGTCTGATAGATGGTCCAAGAGGTGGTGCGGCAGTGAGCACTAGCTGTTGATACACTTGTTGATTAGCACCGCCAATAACGTTTCTTTGTATTTGAAAAAACGATGGCCTTACTACTCGCGCTCCTCCTACCATTTGAGGTGCTTTACTTAGCATTGGTAGTTTAATCCTCATTTGTGTGAGCACTGGTTGAGGCTGAGGTGCAGTAGGTTGAGGGTTGTTTTCATTAGTGGATCGCAATTGTCCATTGTTGTCATCTGAGGTTACGTTAGGAGTTGGACCAGGCTGATTAGTTGGCACTAGTTTAATAATTGGCGGATCTGCTTCTTGGTTACCAAACTTAGCGTCGGCCTGTTGCTTCTGAGCCGAATCATCCACCAATTCAGTACTTGGAACAGTTATGAGGTTTATGGTTTGACCGTTCCCAATATTAACTGGTATTTGACGAGTATAAATGACCCCACCATGCATTGTTTGGATGTTCATAGGTCCAATGGTTTGTTTTATTTGTTGTACCAAGTTAGGCTGTACGTGAGCGCCCTGAGCTGGGTTTGTTTTCCGTATTAACATTGGTGAATTATTTAAGTCATTAATTTGCTCTAGAGGCGCATTGTCCTCAGATGGATTCGAATTTTCTGGTAAAGTCTCACTTTCTACCTCATTCTGCTTTTCTTGATAAACTTGCTTACCAAAAACTTGATTGAATTTTGGCAAGCTAGTAGATTTTTCTTGCGAAGGCTTGGTATCACCATTTGGCGCGAATTTTGGATCATTCTGGACGAACTTAGCATAGTTTTCTTCATATAATGATCTTGACTTCATTTCTTGAGGACTAGATTCTTTTTCATTGATCGTGTGGGTTGTCACAGAAGTCGAGCTATGATCTTGATTATCATTTTGTTTAGGCGGCGTAGGAACATTAGAAGGATCTAAAGGCTGTAATCTTAGGACCATGCTTCGCTGGTGTGGCAGTTGTATAGATTTGCCGTCAGCAGACTTGCATACAAACTGCACCATTTTTTGTTCATTAGATCCTTGTACATTCGCGAGATTAGTTAACAAGTTTACTCTTTTCAATAGTTGTCCAGCATTGGTGTTCTTTTGGTTAGCTGTATTTACGATATGTAGTAATTGATTTCCACCTTGTTGTAAAGTTCCATCAACTAATGATAAACCACTAAATGTATTTTGTTGTGGCGTGGGTGTTCCATTTGTATTTGTAACAGTTTTATTCTGGACAATGTGTAGTAACTGTGTTCCATTCGGTTTGTTTATAACTGACTGGGCATTATTTCCTTGCACTATATGCAGAACTTGCGGGGTTGTAGAAGTTTGTGGATTACTTTCTGTTGCAGTTGTTTGATTCAGCGGCGGTGGTAGAATTTGAGCAAGGGCTTGTTGCAAAGCTAAGGCATTAATGGCAGATGTTTTAGGAAAGTTCGTTGTATTGGCTTGAGATGCTCCAACCACGGTAGGTGGAATAGTTTGTTGTATCGTATCAACGGGATTGTTTGGTTTTGTCGGACCCTTCATTGCAGATATACCTGCAGCGTTCATAGCATTTGCCAGCTGATCCGGTTTTTCGACTGTGACATTGGTTTGATTGTCCAATGTGACAGTACTAGGACTTTTTGACGAATTTATCGCAGTTGCGTTGGAATCTATTTCCGCTGACACATTGTTAACGTTTTCAAATTGATACTGAACATTGTGTAAGGTTCCGTTTTGAAGTTGCTGGCTATTGTTTTCATATTCTACGGTATCTTCATTGTCTTGTGATGATTCTTCCATCAGTTCAATCTTTACAACAGACTTAATCTGAGTAGATAGTGATGTGCTGTCGTTAGCAGTATACACATTTGTCGGTTCTTGTGAATCCGAAGGCATCGAATGGTGTTGCACATACTCTTGCATCAAAGGTAAAGTTATGTCGGCTGTGGTCAATTCTGTGTATTCCGTTTTGATAGGTGTTTGAAGTTCATCACCTAAGCTGTTCCCGGGAGAGCATTGAGAAGGGCTAGCATTAGATACATGAGTTACGCGTGGATCACAAGTCACAGGATTTTGAGCAGCTGCACTCACAGGAAGTTGTCCTACCTGGACAACATTTACCATCACCTGAACAGGAGCCGGTATGATACATCTTGTGGATGTCAGATCCCCGAAGGGCCAGTCTTCTATGGTTTCATAATCATCCTTTTTGTGATTGATTTCCCAATCAGACGCCAATTCATATTTAGTTTTCTCAAAAAACATTCGAACTCTTTGTCGTAAATTTAAATGATCAACAAAACGCTTTGCTTTCATTTTTTGGTCTCGGATTTTGTTTTCGACATCATTTGTTATCACAGGAGTGACTTTTTCACATTGCATTTTTTCATCGGACGGCAAAAGCGGCTGAAGTTGTTTTACGTCCGACAGAGTCGCAGCCGAAAATGTGGTAAATTCTCCGTCTTTTGATTCTTGTATGACTCTGCCGGACATCTCACCAAAACCCATATTGAAATTTGTTTCCTGAATATTACTCTGTGTGTAACTGTTTTCGTCGAATTTGCTAATAATTTCTTCGGGTAGTGTCTGCACCAGTGGATCTAACAAAGCTTCAGATTTTTCTATTTCAGCAAATAAACTTTCATTTGACTCTTCAGGTGGTGTTATTGTTTGAGTGTGAGTATTTTTTATGGGCCACGACTTTAGTATTTCGTGAACTTCAATATGCTCTTTGTGGAAAGATAATGCGTAAGAAAATTTAACTGAGCTACAATAATCAATTAAATTTTTATATTCTTTTGCGTACACAGTTTCAGACAAAGCGGCAGCTGTGAATTTGGGATAGTCAATGTGTTTACCTTTTCGGTATTTTCTTTCACTAGTTTTTGTATCAGACATATCAAATTTTCGTTTCAAGGCTATGTGACGTGTTGTTATCTGATCGGCGCCTTTAGAATATGTATGTTTTGGTAGTTTTACTATCAATCTTTCATTGTCTGATTTATAGGTAGAATGTTTGCTATCTTTGTTTTTGCTACGACTAGAATTATTCGCCTTCAGTGATTCTACAAAAGCTTCACGACAATCTTTATTTTCAGCTTTGTTAGATGAGCATACAATGCCATCGTTATTTCTTGAACTTGAAATAGCTTCGTCTTTGTGTTCATTTCTAAATACAACGGTTTTAATTTTAGAAATTCCCGCTAACTTTGTTTTAGTATTTGTTTTCAATTTGGCAATGGTTTTCGTTGCTACTTCTTGATTATCTAACGTGACTTTCTTTTCACTTGGGTTAGAAGCAGACATTTCAATTTTTCGTTTCATGCACTTTCGACGTGTTTTCAGTTTGACCATCATTGTTGATTTTAAATATATTAGTTTTACATTTATTGCCGATATTACGGGATTTACTTGAACGTAGATTCATTTTATTCACGCAAATTCTTTTCGCACTCGAAGAATGCATTGAAGTGTTTTGAGTATTTTGTTCGTCGTTTCCGGTTAATTGACACGTGTCCTCTTCCATATCTACAAGTTTTTCAGGACTAGAAATAGCTTCGACTTCTATGGTATACGAAGTTTCATATTTTTCGTCTAAACGGATTTCTTTCCTATTTTTCTCATTGATATCTGCAAAATTTTCTCCGACGATTTCTGCTAGTTTTGCTTCAATATCATCATAGCTTGAATTGTTTGGTTCATTTGACGTAGACCCCAACTTCTTTAAACTAAAGTCAGAGCCGATAGTTGAATTAGTGGCCTCTTTCTTGCTATTGGAATCATCAGCTATTAATGAAATATTTTCAATACTTTTGTTAGTTTCAGTGATTATGCGAGAAGACTCCTCAATAATTGGGATAACATAGCAAGTACCAGCTTCAGGGTCTTCATATTCTACTATACTTTCGAGTACTTGCGATTTATTTCGGATCAATGCCAGATATTTACTCATGATATTTTCTGCACTCACATCGGTCAATAGTTCAGCAGTATTTTCTTCCACATCACCATCATTTTGAATGGCAACGACACATGCCTCTATTAAATCATTATTAACTTCCGATTTACTTGTTTGTCCCTGGCATGATGCTAGATCCTCGAGATGATCGTTAATTGTTTGTTCACTTATGCCATTATTCTCCGAGGGAGCGCGTTCGCTTTCATTCCTTTTGATTAAGCCGTCATTTTGCTCCTGATTTTTAGAATTATCACATACGTTTGATTCAGTTGTAGTACCAATTAACAAGTCATCTACGACCTCGTCGCTATACATTTCCACGATTTCTTCTTCCAATTCTGCAATAGTTTCATTATCAGATAAAAACGTCACACTATCCATTGGAACAAATATTTCTTTACCACCTTTGGAACTCGTATTAATTTCTACGGTGCCGTGGTCTGGTTCCGAGAGACTGTCTTCACAGCTAGTGATGCTTTCATTATTGCTGTCGTAGCTGTCACTATTTGCCGTAGTATCATCACCCAAAATTTTAATTATCTCCGAGTTTTCATTATCAGACATTTTAAAGTTGTGCATGTAATTTAAGTCATCGTTTATCGCATCGTTCAACGACTCACCAACGATTTCAGCTAGTCTCACTTCGATGTCATCACAATGGCTGCTATTACTATTTTGTATGGAGCGTGGCTTAATTTCTCCTGTACTTACAAGTATATCAGTTTTCGGGGGACTATTTCCTAACTTTTGCTTTTTTTGTGATGAGTAAATTCTACTGGAGTCATCTAAATCAGTGGCATCTTCTAATTTTTCAGAAGTATTTCTTTGATCATTTTCTATAGTTGGTTGAATGTCTCTAGGAGTAACTTCACTTTCAAAACACATTGGTGAATACTGGTCAATCACACTTGGAGATGGGGGATCATTAATTATGTTATCAGTGTTTATACTAGGTTGACTAGCTGTAATATCTATCTTATTCTCAGTAAACGTCTGTGGTAGTTCATCGATAATAATTGTTGGGGGTAGAGACTCACCGTCATGAATACTAAATGCATCGGTTTTTAACGTAGTACTATCGTCATTCTCAATCAAATCTTCTGTATGAGTAACAAGAGATGATCGGTATTCAACAGATTTATCAACATGTTGTGATTCACATAATTTTCCATTTTTCGTGGCATTTGATGGCAACTCTTCATTGTTCTCGTTGAAGTGATCAATATTGAGATTACTTTCAATGATTTTAGTTTTTAAATTTGTATAGTTTTCCCAATTAGGTTTGACAAGTTGTTCTTCTTCATCGGTGCATTCATGTGTGTAGTTATTATCATCACATGCAGTAGTATTCACATATTTTTTCTGATTTGGATCAACAAGAACATTTTCTTCAAGACAAACTACTTTGGTATTTGAAAGAATAACTCCTGTAACGTTTTTAAAGTCCGATGTGGATATCGGTGCCACAGCATCTGATTGAGGGTCAGAGTAGTGAAGAGTTTTGATTTCGGTCTTTTTGTTTAATTTGCGCAATTTACGAACTACAGAGAACTGTAACGACGGAGGTTTACGTTTCAATAAATTGATAGGCAAATATATGCAACTTTTACGTATCAAGCTGTATTGCTGAAAGATGTCTGTATCTTGGAAACATTCTAACACTAGTGACACTAGAGTTGGTGCATGTTTGTGCTGCTGTGGTTTGAAGCTTCCTATATTATCCGCACTGGATGTAGAGCTTCCATCACGTTGTTTGTTGTCACTACTTGAAATATTTGATTGTACTAGTCCAGGATTAAACTCTACCTCCAAATGTAACATTGCCTTGGTAGTGAACCATTGTGCTTCGCAAGATAACGAAAACACATCAGTATATTTTCTATCATCGATTTTATTGTTTTCCACATACGATTGAGCTTCGTCGTTTATTATACTTTGTGAACTTAGCAAAGATTTCGTGGCAATCCAACTAGCTTCACACGTCAGTGGTACACTATCGTGAGCATTCGTATTTATGTTATCATTTTCGGAGACAATGAATCGTTTCGACATTTCATTTTCGGTGGCTTGCAAATGTATTGTAGACTTGGTCATAAGCCAGTTAGCTCCACATGATAAAGGAACTGTCGTATCAATCATAATATTATCAATAATTCCAACGTCATATTCGAGAACTCTCGGCAGGGCCACAGTTGCTTTTTTCAAGTCTTCCAAATGCAATGCCGATTTAGGCGTAAGCCAGATAGCTTCACATGTTAAGGATTCCGTGTTTTCATTCAAATTTTCGACATGCATTTCTTCAAGGCATTTCGACTGTAATTCAATGCCATCGACATTCTGCACTTGTAGTGTAGATCTCATTGGTGACCCATGAGATATATTAGATGGTAAGATTGTTTCTACAATAACATTTGCATCATATATCAAGATTTTGTCATTTTTCGAAACTTGAGATCGTAAAGTTTCATCGATAAAACTTTCCAAATGGAACGCAAACTTAGTTATGAACCAATTTGCTTCACAGCAAATAGACAGTGTCTGGTCTGTTAAGTGATCATTTGTATCACTTTCGAAAACTGCAGGTGCTGTAAAGGCCATACTCTCTGTATTGTGATAATGAAAAATGGATTTGGTGTAATGCCAATTAGCTTTACAAATCAAAGATCTATTTTCATTTTCTAAAGATCCATGAGATCTGTTGTCATCTGCGAAAACCAGCATATCAGTCAATTCTATCACTGGAGAACTACACCTCTCTTCTATTTCATCAATTTTGTCATCAAAATCAGTTAACATAGTAAAAGGCTCCGATACTATCTTATGCTTGTCAAGAACAGTCAGATCTGATGATTTTTTATTATCATCTTCATATTTCATTACCAACTCATCACATCGAACTAACTTAATAGCACAGTTGCGTTTAGTGATCTGAAGTTGATCTTCCTGATTTAAGTTGATGAAAGGACAACTTCTGCCATTCGGAATATCTTTAAGCTTCACTAACTTTTTTCGATTGTTAGGCCTTGGAAACTCTGTTTCTTCAACAAGTTCCGCTTCGTCACTATCCGATTTATTAACGGGATTTTGCATACGAATATCAACTCCAAGTTCTTTCAATAACACATTTTTTAAATTATTTATAGTTTTGTCTTCTTTTTTAGCTTCACCGGAGTTGAATTGATATAAACTATCACTTGAAGAATCATCAATTTCAACTACTTCTGAAATTATGCTTGCAGTATTTACTTTAGATGGATTATGTATGGATGATTCTTCCACATTTTTAACAAGTTTTTGAAGTATACTAAATCTGCAGTCCATGTCTTTTTGGTCGTTTACTTCCGGAGCTAATTTAACATCAATGTCACATGAATGTTTTGCTACATTTGTATTAGAACATAAGGGCATTTTTTCATTTTGGTCAACCTTGTCAACGGTATCTGCGCAGCTCATTTCAGTCCTTATTTTCTGCGACCTGATCCTTTGGCAATCAGAGTTTTCATCGACTCTTTTCAACAAAATTTTAGGTTTGAGGTTAAATTGTATCTGATGTTTTGTAAATAAATCTTTGTCCATAGGAGAGACAGCAAATTTTCCATATTCAGTTACAAACTCCTGGTTATCTGTTACTTCTTTTTGAGGTGAACTATCATTGTCTTCTTCATCGCTGAGCAGGTCAATAGTTTCAACTGGATTAGTTTGAACTGGTGTAGCAACAGGTTGATGAATAAGAATTGGTGTTTCTAATTTGTTTATTTGAGCAGACAATACTTTATTGCTTTTATCTAATATCGCTGTCTGCTCAACATACATAACAAATCGTTTACTGCAGTTCATCTCGTTTAATAGGATTGCTTTAATAGATGGATAGGTGAAAAGGTTATCTAGGGTAATAAAGGCTTTGCCTCCCACTGTTGCAATGATTTTCTTTCCATTGGGTAGAGTTATGCGTACCCTGCTTTTCATAGGATCGTCACTAGGCAAATGCTTTATTTGAATGTTATTTTTTAAATGTTCTATGTTAGAAAGATCTTTGGAGTCTTTCACGTTAGTTTTTTGATTCAAGTTTGTTTGTTTCTTATTTCCACTTTCTGTAAATGTTTTTGAGCAAGTGGAAGTGACTTCTTTATGCTCTGTTTGAACAACTGTCAAAGATTTATCGTCACTAATGTTTTGTACAGATTTTACTACATCAATATCCATTTTATTCAACATAGGGACATCAGAGGCATATTTACCACTTGCAAGTTTAACTTCATTCGCTTCAGGAACTCCAAGAACATCCTTTTTATCAAGACAATCGTCATCTTTTTTTATTACAGGTATAGCAAGAGTAGAAACTGGTTCATCGCTAACAATTAATACATCATCATCATCATCTACACCAACACCAGGATTAGTAGATGATGGTGTTGCAGGATGTGGTCTATATGTTGTGGGGTTGCACTTCATTTCGGCGATATTTTTAGTATTTTCAGACATTTTATTGGCCTGAGAGTCTGCAGCACGAACTTCTTTCTGTTTTGTATTTTCATTGTCATCAATGCTATCTTTATTCAGAACAGCATGTTGGTACACTTTGTCTTCTTTTACATTGTCGTCATTAATGGGTTTACTTCTGGCTGTTTTGACATTTCCAAATGTAGATATTACTTTTGGTACTTCTTCACAAGTCACTGTCATGTCTAGGTCGAGATCTATTAAGTCATTTTTATTTTGATCGTTAGTTGCGTTATTATCTAAAGTTTCAAAAATTTTCGCTAGTTCTGTAAAATCTTTGAAAGTAGGTGTTTCAAAAATGTTTGGAGATTTTCTTGCATTCCATGGGTGTTTAGAAGTTTCATTATTTTTAATGAGTGTTGACATTTTCTCTGTCTTACCAAGAGGATGCATATGAGGCTCTGAAGATTCATTGTCGATAACTTTGTTTGTTTCTTCAGAACATATGTCAGACTTTTCTTTTGTCTCACTTGTGACTTTTTTAATTCCTACATTGACATTTATTTTCGATTCTTTAGTTCTGTTTTCAGTGTTTTGTTCTGTTACTTTATCTTGATGTATTATTACGTCTTCGTTTTTATCAAGAACAAGTTTATCACCTTCCGTGTTTTCTGGTTGTTTATTCCGTTTTGTAACATGGTGATTACGAGTATCTTCTATGATCATATTTTCAATGGGTTTGACATTTACATTCGATTCTTTAGTTCTGTTTTTAGTGTTTTGTTCTGTTATTGTTACTTTATCTTGATGTATTTTTACGTCTTCATTTTTATCAAGAACAAGTTTATCATCTTCCGTTTTTTCTGGTTGTTTATTCCGTTTTGTAACGTGTTGATTACGAGGATCTTCTGTGATTATATTTTTAATGGGTTTGACATTTACATTCGATTCTTTAGTTCTGCTTTTAGTGTTTTGTTCTGTTACTTTATTTTGGTGTATTTTTCCGTCTTCGTTTTTGTCAAGAACAAGTTTATCACCTTTCGTTTTTTCTGGTTGTTTATTGCGTTTTGTAACATGCTGATTATGAGGATTTTCTGTGATTATATTTTCAATGGGTTTGACATTTACATTTGATTCTTTTGTTCTGTTTTTAGTGTTTTGTTCTGTTACGTTATCTTGATGTATTTTTACGCCTTCGTTTTTATCAAGAACAAGTTTATCACCTTCCGTTTTTTCTGGTTGTTTATTCCGTTTTGTATCATGGTGATTACGAGGATCTTCTGTGATTATATTTTTAATGGGTTTGACATTTACATTCGATTCCTTAGTTCTATTTTTAGTGTTTTGTTCTGTTATTGTTACTTTATCTTGATGTATTTTTACGTCTTCGTTTTTATCAAGAACAAGTTTATCCCCTTCCGTTTTTTCTGGTTGTTTATTCCGTTTTGTAACATGTTGATTACGGGGATCTTCTGTGATTATATTTTCAAAGGGTTTGACATTTACATTCGATTCTTTAGTTCTGCTTTTAGTGTTTTGTTCTGTTACTTTATCTTGATGTATTTTTCCGTCTTCGTTTTTGCCAAGAACAAGTTGATCACCTTCCGTTTTTTCTGGTTGTTTATTCCGTTTTGTAACATGCTGATTATGAGGATCTTCTGTGATTATATTTTCAATGGGTTTGACATTTACATTTGATTCTTTTGTTCTGTTTTTAGTGTTTTGTTCTTTTACTTGTTGTATTTTTACGCCTTTGTTTTTATCAAGAACAAATTTATCACCTTCCGTTTTTTCTGGTTGTTTATTCCGTTTTGTAACATGGTGATTACGAGGATCTTCTGTGGTTATATTTTCAATGAGTTTGACATTTACGTTCGATTCTTTAGTTCTCTTTTTAGTGTTTTGTTCTGTTACTTTATCTTGATGTATTTTAACGTCTTCGTTTTTATCAAGAACAAGTTTATCGCCTTCCGTTTTTTTTTGTTGTTTATTCCGTTTTGTAACATGGTGATTACGAGGATCTTCTGTGATTATATTTTCAATGGGTACATCGTATACAGGAGGCTTTTGTGAAGCCTTTCCGAGCAGACTTGTGTTTTGTTTTGGATTCACTGGAATCGATATTTCTATTTCTATAAGTGAAGGCGTCGCATTCATTTGCATATGTTCCAAAGAAGTATCATATATTATTGGAACCTCGAAAACCTTATCTATATTTTCTGCTTCTCCAGAGAATACTTTCTTTTGCATTGATTGTTTTGACGTACCATTATTAATCACATCATTTTGAATCACAGCATCTTGTTGTATGTCTGCTGAGACTGTAGAGCTTTGGGGTATCTGGCCTCGACCGTCAGTTGTTTTAGATGCAGTTAACTCCAAATGTGATTTTACAGCAGATTTTTCCGCAGCTAATACGGTATCGACTTTACATGGTAGGGATTTATTATAAGCATCATCGATATTGTGTATATTTTCTGTAACAATTTTAGAAATTTTAGTGATTTTTAATTCAGACTCAAAATCTAAGTGCTCTAAACTTTCAGCCACAGGAGTCTGCAGTGGCTCAGAATTTACTCCTCTTTTCTTCGTAGATTTTAATTTAGTTTTTGGTTTTTGACCCTGTAGTTGTTGATTTGGTTCCAAATGCTTATCTTCTTCGATTTTTGCAATTGATTTTTTATTGCGGTTTCTTTTTGATGCACGCTTTTGTGTCTCTTTTATACCGGTCTTTACGTTATTAGTTATGACGACATCTTTATTAGCATGTACCGCTAATTTTTGTTTGGTTATACTTTTTTTAGTAATTTTTGATGGTAGCTCAGATGCCAATTTCTCAACATTTGGCTGAGGCATTATTTTATTTGAAGACCGTAATAGAATTCTACGGCACGGCGCAACCGAATATCCCTTGTTTTCTTTGCTATCATTGCTATCTGGCGTAGCTGGGCTTGAAACGTCATTAATGGCATCAGATAGATCTTGTAGATTGCTTTTGAGTTGCAGCAGCAACTGTTCTTCTTCACTGTCAGACAATTTTTGTGTTTCGTCTGTAGAGATTAAAGATTCATGTTTTTCTAAATCAGTCTCAATTTTCGTGGGAAGCGGATAATAAGTCAACGGAATTATCTTCTCTCCGCATCGATGATATATTTCTCGGTTTATTATAG
>JADLOZ010000439.1:0-121342 GCA_017562165.1 Ectropis grisescens | reverse complement strand
TTAGACATTATCTGTCTTATTTTATCATGTATCTAAAAATTAAAAAAGAGATTGACCGAAAGTTCTCACTTTCGGCCTTTCTCTTTTGGATTCTCTTAAAGCTTACGCTTCATCATACCATGAATAATGGAAAATTCCCTCTTTATCTGTCCGTTCATACGTATGCGCTCCGAAGTAATCCCGTTGTGCTTGGATCAAGTTCGCTGGCAAACGATCAGAACGATAAGAATCGAAGTACGCGATCGCAGATGAGAACGTCGGCACAGGTACTCCTGCTTGGACAGCTAGTGCAACTACTTCACGTACAGAAGATTGATAACGTTTCGTAATATCTTTGAAGTAGTCATCTAATAGTAAGTTTTCAATGTCGGCATTCTTGTCATAAGCATCCGTGATTTTTTGTAAAAATTGAGCCCGGATGATACAGCCTGCACGCCAAATTTTGGCAATTTCACCAAAAGGAAGATCCCAATCATACTCTTTTGATGCTGTACGTAATTGCGCGAATCCTTGTGCATAGCTCATGATCTTACTGAAGTATAATGCTTCGCGGATCTTATTGATAAACTCTTCTTTGTTTCCTTCAAAAGCAACTGCTTCTGGTTTTGGTAAGACTTTGCTGGCATTGACCCGTTCTTCTTTGTAAGCCGAGATATAACGGGCAAAAACAGATTCAGTGATCAATGGTAGTGGTACGCCTAGGTCTAAGGCACTTTGGCTTGTCCATTTCCCAGTTCCTTTATTACCAGCAGCATCTAAAATCACATCAACGATTGGTTTGCCTGTACCTTGATCGTCTTTGCGAGTCAAAATATCCGCTGTGATCTCAATTAGATAGCTGTCTAATTCGCCTTTGTTCCATTCAGCAAAAATATCAGCCATTTCATCAACAGATAGACCTAATATGTTTTGCATCAAGTCATAAGACTCAGCAATCAGCTGCATGTCCCCATATTCGATCCCGTTATGAACCATTTTTACGTAATGGCCTGCACCGTTTGGTCCAATATAAGTCACACAAGGTGTTCCATCTTCGGCTTTTGCAGAAATTTGTTCCAAGATTGGCGCAACCAATTCATACGCTTCTTTTTGTCCTCCTGGCATGATCGAAGGACCTTTCAAGGCGCCTCTTCCCCACCAGATACACCTGTACCGATAAAGTTGATTCCTGAGTTTGCCAACTCTTCGTTACGACGAACCGTATCTTTAAAGAAGGTATTTCCGCCATCGATCAAAATATCGCCTTTGTCTAGATGAGGCAATAATTCTTGGATCGTTGCGTCTGTCGCAAATCCTGCTTTTACCATTAATAAAATACGACGTGGTTTTTCAATAGATTGAACAAATTCTTCTATCGTATAGGTTGCTTTAAAATTTTTATCTGGATGTTCTTTTACTACTTCTTCTGTCTTTGAACCAGTACGGTTAAATAAGGCAACTGAATAACCGCGGCTTTCGATGTTCAACGCTAAGTTTTTGCCCATAACAGCCATACCGACAACGCCGATTTGTTGTTTTGTCATCTTTCATCCTCCTAAGATTCAATTATCTTTTTCATTATAGCGCAAATGTACCTGCTTTTGAACTATTCTCTTTCGCTGGACAAAAATATTTCTGAAAAGTTCCATATTAGTCAAAAAACCAAAAAAACCTCAGGCTCCATGGTTAGCCTAAGGTTTTAGAATCCTCTTTCTGAAAAAAAGGAATTATGCTTCTTTTGTTGCTACGTCTTTGCCATCGTAATGACCACAGTTTGAGCAGACATGGTGGCTTTTTTTCATTTCACCACAGTTTGCACATTCGTTCAAACCGTTGATTGTCAATTTGTAATGTGTACGACGTTTTGCTTTCTTCGCTTTCGAAGTTTTTCTAGCTGGTACTGCCATTTTGCTACACCTCCTTGTTAATGAACGCAACCTTGAGGCTGCAATTTATTCCAATCCTACGCGTTATCGTCATCTGATTCAGTGAATAATTCGGATAATTTTGCAAGACGAGGATCAACTTGTTGAGCTTGCGCTTCTTTTTGATTTGCAAAGTCTTCTTCTGACAAAACAGCCCAATCGTTGCCAGATGGCATTGCTGAACCTTGCTTTTCTTCTTCTGTCAGGACTTGCAAAGGAATCGCAAGTAATAGGTTATCAGCGACTGATTCATCTAAGCTGATGGTTTGACCTTCAATGATCAAAACCTCTTCTTCGACGATCGTTTCATCGCGACGCTGAAATTGCTCTGGTGTCATGAAGTGTTCATCCACTGAAAAATCAAAAGGAATCGCTACAGGTGTCAAAGAACGAGTAGATGGCAATGTCATCGTCGTTTCTACTTGATAGTGCAGCAAGTATCCTTGCTTATCAACACTCATCAGCCCTTTTACTTTTACAGGAGACAAATCAATGATCTGTCCATCGCGTTTTATCAGTTGACTCTTTAAGTCAAGTGTTTCTTCAAACATCAGCGGTGTCTCTTGGTATTTTTTTAATTCCAATAAAGACCATTTCATTTTTATCACCCCTAAGCAACAAAAGCAATTATACAGGGCTTCTGAGGCTTTGTCAATGAAATTTTCTTGACACCTTTTTCATTTTTGATCGTGTCATTTTAATGCCCTTTCTCAAGGGATTTCGACCCTCTCAAAAAACAACAGGAAGCGCACAACGTGCACTTGCCTGTTGCTTGATCAATCGTTAAAAATCATTAGATCGCTGTTGTTTCTCCACGATAAACGATACCGCGACGAGAATCAAGAGTAACCAATTCGCCATCTTTGATGGTTGTTGTTGCGTCTTTGGCACCAACGATGACTGGTAGATCTTTCGCGATTCCGACAACTGCTGCATGAGAAGTCAAGCCGCCATCTTCAACAACTAAAGCTGCTGCTTTTTCGATTGCTGGCATATATTCTTTATCTGTTGTTGGTACAACTAAAATCATGCCATCTTTTGCTTTCGCAATTGCTTCTTCGGCACTGTGAGCGATCACGGCATTGGCAACAACTGATTTTTCACCAATCCCTTGCGCTTCAAGCAATTTTGAACCGATCAATTGGATCTTCATGACGTTGGTTGTTCCGCGTTCACCAACAGGAACACCGGCTGTGATCAAGATTAGATCGCCTTCTTTAGCAAAACCTAAATCAACTGCTTGTTTTGCTGCTAATTCAAACATTTCATCAGTTGTTGATGGTTTTCAGCAACGTTGGGTAGACACCCCAGTTAAGCATCAAGCCACGTTTTGTACGTTCATCAAATGTAACAGCTAAAATGTCAGCATCTGGACGATATTTAGAGATCATTTTCGCAGTGTAGCCAGATTCAGTCGCTGCAACGATTGTTTTAACCCCTAGGTTTTTCGCCGCACGAGCAACAGATAAACCGATTGTTTCTGTTACATCTGTTTTATCGAATTGGTTGATTTGGAATGTGCTGTTTTCTGATAAAGCTTTTTCAGCTTCAACGTCGATCCGTGCCATTGTTGCTACTGCCTCAACAGGGTAGTCACCGTTTGCTGATTCACCAGAAAGCATTGTTGCATCGGTACCATCAAAGACAGCATTGGCAACGTCAGAAGCTTCTGCGCACGGTTGGACGTGGGTTTTGTTGCATTGACTCTAACATTTGTGTTGCTGTGATAACTGATTTACCAGCAGCGTTACATTTTTAGATGATGCTCTTTTGAACCATTGGTACTTCTTCAGCAGGGATCTCAACACCCATGTCCCCACGGGCAACCATGATACCATCAGAAACTTTGATGATTTCATCGATATTATCGATACCCTCTTGTGATTCGATTTTAGAGAAGATTTGCACATGAGTCATGTCTTTTTCTTCTAAAATTTCACGAATTTCTAAAACGTCTTGCGCTTTACGTACAAATGAAGCGGCAATGAAGTCGATATCGTTATCAAGACCAAAACGGATATCTTCTGCATCTTTTTCAGTAATACCAGGTAAGCTGATTGATACGCCAGGAGCGTTGACCCCTTTACGTGATCCTAACATTCCAGCATTTTTAACAACAACCACTAATTCACGGGTTGCTTCGTCTTTTTCTTTGATTTCCATGTCGATCAAACCATCATCAAACAAGATGTGTCCGCCCACATGAACATCTTCAAATAAACCAGGATAAGTTACAGCAATTTTTTCTTTTGTTCCTTTGTGTTCTGGATCCATTGAAATGCGTGTTTCATCGCCAACGTTAAATTGGATGTATCCAGCACGACCAAAGTCAGCTTCTGTCGTATTTTGTACAGTTGTACGGATTTCAGCACCTTTTGTATCTAAAAGGATACCGACATCTTTACCAGTTTTCTTCACGGCTTCACGAACCATTGTCATACGCGCTAATTGTTCTTCATGATCTCCATGAGAGAAGTTAAAGCGGAAGACATTCGCACCGGCTTCAATCAGTTGAGAAATAATTTCCACACTGTTACTTGCTGGTCCTAATGTACTTACGATCTTTGTTTTTTTCATTACTAAACGCTCCTATTCATTTATTTAAAATAGCTAATAAGCTTTTTTTACAAAATTACTGTTGCGTTGCTCTAAAAAATCTCTTTAGAATGAGATTTCTTTGTTCAAGTTATACAAGCTAAGATCTGGCTTGTGACGATTGTTTTCAAGGGTTTCGATAATATCAGAAGCAATCATTTCATTGTTTTCGATACCGATACATAGACCGCCTTTGCCTTGTTGCAATAATTCAACGGCATATGAACCAAATTTACTTGCTAACACACGGTCACGAGCGCTTGGTGAACCACCACGGACAACGTGTCCTAGAATTGATACACGTGTATGGAAATCGCCGTATTCAGAAAGTTTGTCAGCAAAATCATTTCCGCCCATCACGCCTTCGGCTAAAACGATCAAGCAATGTTTTTTCCCGCGGTCGCGTCCTTCACGGATACGATCAGCAACAACTTGCATGTCAAAATCATGTTCTGGGATGATGATTTCATCTGCACCACCGGCCACACCTGACCATAAAGCGATATCGCCAGCACCACGTCCCATTACTTCGATCACAAATGTGCGGACATGTGATGTCGCTGTATCACGGATACGGTCAATCGATTCTAAGACAGTATTGATTGCTGTATCAAAACCAATCGTGAAATCTGTTCCTGGAATGTCGTTATCGATCGTTCCTGGAATCCCGATTGCTGGGAAACCGTGGCGAGTAAGTGCCATCGCACCATGATAAGATCCATCTCCACCAATCACGACTAGCCCTTCGATGCCAAATTTCTTTAATTGCTCGATTCCTTTTAATTGCCCTTCTTGTGTCGCAAATTCTGGATAACGTGCTGAATATAAGAATGTTCCACCACGTTGAATTTTGTCACCAACATCAGCAACATCTAAGCGACGAATGTCGCCTGCGACTAGTCCGGCATAGCCATAGTTGATTCCGTATACTTCAAGTCCGTCAAAAATACCCTTTCTGACAACTGCGCGAATCGCTGCGTTCATTCCTGGTGCATCGCCGCCACTGGTTAGAATTCCAATGCGTTTCATTATTCTTTCACCTCATCAAAAGATTTTGTTTAGGGAAGCCCCTGTTTGCTAGTTTTCAAGTAATAACCACGAGACATATTCTACCATTATTCCATGAAAATGTCTTGAAATAGTGGGAAAAAGTTGAAAAAAGTGTAAGTTGAATTATCGTTTTCGGAAAATTACTTGAAAATTACATTTCCATTTCCTAATAATGCCTTCAGTTGTGTGACAAAGTTCGGCTCATCCGTTACCCAGTTTTCTTCTGCTAATAACACTTTTTTGCCACTACTTTCATAAAACATCACCACTGGAATATTTCCTTGATGCTGCTTCATTTCCTTCGACAATGCTTGCAGGTGCGACGTTTCAGCTTCAGCAGAAATCTTTAAGTAGCAAGTTTGTGGCGCAATTTTATTTTGAACGTTTTCTGCTAAGTCTATTTTATCAGCAATGAGTTGGATTTCACCATTGTAACGACTTACCTCGACCTTTCCTTCAATATAGAGAACAGCATTTTCTTCGATCAAGGAACGCACTTGTCGATAAACGATGGGAAAAATCGTTACTGAAACTTCTTTGCTAGCATCCGTTCCTTCAACAAATGCCATCTGTTCGCCTTTTTTTGTACGTATCTCCCGAATCTTGCGGACATACAAAGGATGCGGACCCGTTCATTCGGAACCAGATCGGTAATATCGGTGATTTGTTTTAATTGATGCAATTTTTGAAACTGTTCTACGGGATGGCCAGACAAATAAACACCTAAGTATTCTTCTTCCAAAGCCAGTTTCTCTTCCAGTTTGTAATCGGCAACGGCTTCTTCTTTTAAAGCCATGGTTTCTAAGAGATCCAAACTGCCGCCACTATAAGTAATATTTTGGATTTTCCTTCTAGCTGGATCAATGCTTGTTTTCGATTAGGCGCAATCACATCGAATACACCGATGCTCAAAAGCGGCAATAAATAGTCCAACTTTAACCACTTGCTGTTCCGCTGATTCAAGCGAAGTAAAAATTGATCCATGGACGTGAAATTGCCATGCTCTTTTCGTTCTGTCAAAATGTCTTGGATCATGTCGCGCCGAATCCCTTTGATACTGCTGAACCCAAAGCGGATTTGTTTCTCATTTTGCAGTTGAAAACTAAACCCACTGGTATTGATCGATGGTGGCAATACTTCTACGCCATAACGTGCGGCTTCATTTAAGTATTCTTTCATTTTGCTTGCAGTATTGCGTACCGAATGCAGGATCGAAGCAAAAAAAGGTGCCGGATAGTGCACTTTCAAGTACGCCATTTGAAAGCCGATAAAGGAATAGGCAAACGCATGGGAACGGTTAAACCCATAGTTGGCGAAGCGCTCAATATAGTCATAGACCAAATTGGCGGTCTTCTCGTCATAATGATTGGCCAACGCACCTTGCACAAAATGACGACGTTCTTCATCCAACACGTCTTTTTTCTTTTTACTGATTGCTCGCCGCAAAATATCTGCCTGTCCTAGGCTAAAACCAGCCATTTTGGAAGCTACTTGCATGATCTGTTCTTGATAAACAATGATTCCGTAAGTGTTTTGCAAGATTGGAATCAAGCTGTCATCCGGATAAGAGACCCGCTCTTGTCCTTTTTTCCGCTTGATAAAAGTATCAATATTTTGCATCGGTCCCGGGCGGTACAAGGCATTGACTGCAGCAATGTCTTCGATACTTTCTGGTCCTAACTTGCGCAAGACATTGCGTATTCCCGCTGATTCAAATTGGAAGATCCTGCGGTCTCCCCTTTTTGAAACAAGCGCAATGTTGCTGGATCATCAAGAGGAATCTCTTTTTGGGTTACGATTTGTTGGCTGATTCGTTTGATACCTTTCAAGGTATTATCAATGATCGACAAGTTTCTCAAACCTAAAAAATCCATCTTCAATAGGCCAATGGCTTCCACGTCATTCATGGTAAACTGGGTCAGCCAAATCCCATCGCTGCCTTCTTGCAAAGGCACCAAATCAAGCAGATTCTTGTCACTGATCACCACACCGGCGGCATGGGTCGATACGTGACGGGGCAGTCCTTCTAAGATTTTGGCGACTTGAAACATTACTTGATTCCGCTCATTGAACGAAACCAGCTCTCGCAGCTGATTGGATTGTTCATAAGCAAGATCTAAGGTCATTTTCAAGGCATTGGGGATGGCTTTTGACCAGCGATTGGCTTCACTTTGCGAGAGACCAAAGACCCGAGAAACATCTCGCAGAACCATTTTGGCCGCCATGGTGCCAAACGTGGCGATCTGTGCCATATATTCTTGCCCATATTTTTGGCGCACATATTGTAAAATCTCATCTCTGCGATTGTCAGGAATGTCTAAATCAATATCAGGCATCGTGTAACGTTCTGGATTCAAGAATCGTTCAAACAAAAGATCGTATTTGATTGGATCCACGTCGGTGATAGATAAAACATACGCCACCAGTGCTCCGGCAGCAGATCCCCGTCCAGCTCCGGTAACGATTTCTTGTTGGTGGGCAAAGTCCATGACGTCCCAAATAATCAAGAAGTAATCATCAAAGCCCATCTTATGGATGACAGACAACTCATAATCCAAACGCTGTTCGTACGCCGATGTAACGTGGGCAACACGCTGAGGCAGACGTTCAAAACAAATTTTGCGCAAATAGTCTGCAGCATTTTCTTCTGCTGGTAACGGGTAATGAGGCAATAGCCGCTGATGCAGTGGCAGCTCGACGGCGCATTCAGCTGCAATCCGCTGATTATTCATCAATGCCTGCGACGCTTCGCCAAATACAGCCGTAAGTTGGTCTGCCGGTTGTAGAAAAAACTGCGTAGTCGCTTGCTCTTTTGCCTGACGAAAGTCTTCAATTTGCGAGCCCTCTTTGATATGGGTCATCACTTTGACTGCAAAGGCTTCTTCTTGTGCTAAAGCCGCGATTGGTTGATACGCACATGGGGCAATGTTTTGCTCGTTAAACCAAGCGATCGTTTCTGGATCTAGCCCTTTGCTAGTTATGCCTAAAAACAAGCTCTCAGAATCAAATTTATGGCTGATTGCTTGCAGTACTTTTGATTAGCTTCTAAATCATCGTGTTGAGACGGCAAAAAGCCTTCGCCTTCAGGCAGCAAACCAAAGAGGTCCTGCAAAGAATCACAAGCAGCTAAATTCAACTGCTCGGTGATCATTTTTTCACTTGATAAACGCATCAAGGTTTGATAGCCCTTGAGGTTTTTGCAAATACGTACAATGGAAAGGACATTGATCCTCTCCCCGAAGGTACAGTCGAACAAAGCACCAAAAATCGGCTTGATGCCCTGCGCTAGGCATTGCTGATAAAACTCGACCGCGCCATAGAGAACATTATGATCGGTTAGGCCCAAGGTCTGATAGCCCATCTTTTTGGCTTGCTCTATATAGTGAGGAATTTTGATCGTACTTTGCAGCAACGAATAGGCGCTTAAGGTGGTGAGCTGTGAATACATTGAAATCCCTCCAAAAATGAAAATTCTCTTTCTTTCTGCTAGTAAATAGATTTGAAAAACAAAATGAAAAAGTGAAAATCTTTACAATAAATATTTTTGTGATAAACTAAAGTCGAAATGGAAGATACGCAGAAAAGAGGTGTCGTCATGCGTTACCTAGTCACTTTATTTTGGACTTTTGTATTAGGTCAAGTCGTTGGCTATCTAGGCAGCTCACTTGCTGGAGCAACTTATGATTTTCAATTAACTTCAATCATCTCTTTGGTCACAGGTGTGGTGATCATTCTTGTTGGTATTATCGCACCAGCGCCTGAAAAGACAAGCCATTAAAAAAAAACCAGTTACCTTTATTGTAACTGGTTTTTTTTTCTTTTCAACTATTCACTGATGTCCGTTTTACGCAAGCTTTTACGGAAATTAAATCCTGAGATAAAAATATTGATCAGTACAAACCCACTAGTTACCCAAAAGACGGCGGGATAACCAAAACCAGCTGCCACCGTTGAGCCCACCATCGGACCTAACACTTGCCCAAAGTTAGAGAACATTTGGTTGTAGCTGTAAATGCGGCTGACCCCTTCCATCGGGGTGATCTTGCTGATCAGTGTATTGATCGACGGCATCAACGCACCCGTCGAAAAACCAAGCAAGAAGCGCAACACGCCTAGTTGAAACGGAGTAGAGACAAAGCCCATCGGAATGAAACAGAAAAATGACAGTACTAAGCCCCCCAACAGCACTTTGTGATTGCCATAACGATCACCGATTTTGCCTAAAAACGGCGAGGAGAGAATCGCTGAAACACCGGCAACAGAGACGATTAATCCGCTGACGAACAAAATATTGCCCGTATCCCCGCTTAAATCACGAATATACAATGTGAGGATCGGACTGATGCTCGTTACACCTAGCTGTAAAATCAGGGACGTAATAAACAAGCCAACAAGCAACTGCATATTTTTGATTTGACCAAAAATTTCTTTAATGGAAAGCAGATCGCCCTTTTCAACTGGCTCAAAATCTTCTTGAACGAGAAAAATCGTAAGCAACAGCGTGATTAGTAGAACAACGCCTGTGATAATAAAGACATTTTTCATGCCAAACCATTGCGCCAACGCCCCACCCATCGAAGGACCAATCAAATTCCCTGCGATGGCTCCTGTAGCCAATGTCCCAAGCGCCCAACCGCTTTTTTCTCGAGGCGCCTGCGAAGCGATCAACGCAGTCGCATTTGGAATATACCCCGATAAAATTCCGGTAAAGAAACGCATGATCAATAACCAATAGACATTCGGTACAAAAGCCAAAGAACCCATCGTCACTGTCATCCCCGCAGCCGCGCGAATCATCATTAAACGACGACCTTTTTGATCTGCTAGATTTCCCAAACTGGAGCAATGATAGCCGCCGCAAACGCCGTTACTGAGATTGCTAATCCAGAAAACAACTCAATTTGACTCTCTGGAGCGCCTAACTCTTCTATATATAAGGGAATGAATGGCATGACAAGACTAAAACTGGCACCCGTAAAAAAACAACCTACCCATGAAATCAGTAGATTTCGTTTCCAATCAATCTTCATTTACAAACCTTCTTTCACAAATACTATACCGTATCGTGAGTAATAATCAAATAAAAAATCTTTCTGCATTTAAAATACAGAAAGATTTTCATCATTAAACTTAACTGATCAAAGCCAAAATGACAAAGTTCAGGATAAACAACGCATTGACGACCCAGATGATCGGAGACACTTCGTTGGCTTTTCCTTTCACTACTTTCACTAATGCATAGAAAATGAAACCAACAGCGATCCCATTTGAAATACTGTAAGACAAGCCCATAAAAATGGACGCGAAGAAGGCTGGAACTGCTTCTTCTAGATCAGTCCACTTGATGTCCGCAAAAGAAGCCATCATCATTACCCCAACCAAGATCAATGCCGGTGCTGTCGCTTGTGCGGGAACGATTGAGATCAGTGGAGAAAAGATACTGCTGATCGCAAAGAGTGCTGCCACCACAACGGAAGTCAAGCCCGTGCGTCCACCAGCACCGATGCCAGCTGCTGATTCCACATAAGTCGTTGTATTTGAGGTCCCTACGATGGCCCCTACAGAAGTGGCTACGGCATCTGCAAAAAGAGCCTTATCCATCTTCGTATTCAACCCATTACTGTTTTCAACCGCTTCTTCATCTTTTTTCGAAAAGATCCCTGTACGACGTCCGGTTCCGATAAATGTACCGATCGTATCGAAGACATCTGATAAACTAAACGCTAAAATCGTCATGATTACTTGAGGGATTTTGGCAGAATCACTGAATAATGAGCCCATTCCTTCAGAGCCAAACGCAGCGCCAAATGTGATGCCTAGTTCGCTGATCGAACTTCCTAATGAATTCCCGTGCCAATCAATGGCACTTAAATCCACCACACCCATCAAAATACCGATAATCGTCGTTCCTAAAATACCAAAAATAATTGCCCCACGAACATTTTTCACCACTAATAAAGTAGTCAATACTAAACCAATCACTGCTAACAAAACAGGTGCATTATTGAAATTCGCCAAAGCTGGGACGATCCCCCATTAAAATTGGCACTCACAATCGTCTCACCGTCGACAACTGAACCAGTCACTGCGGCAGTGTCTGCACTGAAGTTTAGCAAGTTGGCATTTTTGATCCCTACATAAGCCACAAAGATCCCGATCCCGCCGCCGATTGCATGCTGCATGCTTTCTGGAATCGCATGAATGATCATTTTTCTGATTCGAGTCACCGTGATAAAAATGTTGATCAAGGCCGCAGATGAAAACCATCGCTAATGCTTGCTGCCACGTATACCCCAAACCAAAAACAACGGTAAAGGTGAAGAATGCATTAAGTCCCATTCCAGGTGCTTGCGCGTAAGGCACATTTGCAAATAAGCCCATGATCAGGGTACCAATCACTGAAGCGATGATCGTTGCTAAGAAAACAGCTTGAAACGGCATGCCTGCAGCAGATAAAATCGTCGGATTCACAAACAAAATATAACTCATCGCGAAGAAGGTGGTGACCCCAGCCATCACTTCTGTGGAAACCGTCGTTTTATTCTCCTTTAATTTGAAAAACTTTTCCATGTTATGTTTCACTCCTGAACGTTAATCGTTTCTATGAAAAGAAAAAATGAATAATTGCGCTTTTCATCGAACAATTACAAATTATAAGGGAATAATTTTCGCTTTTCAAACCTTTTTCCGAATAAAACGAACCAAAAACGTTTAATGTTCGTGTTTTGCTTTGTAACTATTATGAAAACTTATCGAAAACTTACTTGTATTGTGAAATGACAGAAATATGTTACACTTAAGCCACTACCATAAGAGAATGGAGCGAGTCTTTTGAAACCAAAAATCATCGCCATTGATTTAGATGGCACAACCTTAAATACTGAATCCCAACTTTCCCCTCGCACACGTGAGGTACTGGTTCGCGCCACCAAAGCGGGACACTTTGTTACCATCGCTACAGGAAGACCTTTTCGGATGAGCGATCAATTCTATAAAGAATTGGCGCTCACAACACCAATGGTCAATTTTAACGGTGGGTTGGTCCATAAACCTCGACAAGTATGGGCAAATGAAATGGAGCACTCGATCTCTCGAGAAATTGCGTTTGAGCTCATGGCACAAAAAGAGCAATTGGGGCTGACATTTGTCGCAGCAGAAAATCGCGAAACCTTTTTCATTGATGATTTAAGCGGATTTGATCAACACTTTTTCTTTTCGGGCAATGCTTCCGAAAAAAATCTATTAGCAAATTTAAAAACGGATCCCACTTCATTACTGGTGAAAACCGAAAATGAATTAGCAGAATCTGTTTCTTTACGTATCAAGGATCAATTTGACGATGCAGTCGATGTTCGCACGTGGGGCGGGCCTCAAGCCATCTTAGAGATCGTACCAAAAGGGGTCCATAAAGCACTTGGTCTTTCGGTGATCGCGGATTCTTTGTCTTTGGATCGGCAAGATATCATCGCTTTTGGTGATGAACACAATGATTTGGAGATGCTGGATTATGCGGGTTGGGGCGTTGCTATGGCAAATGGCACGCAACAATTAAAATCAATCGCCAATGATGTTACTGACAAAACCAATGCGGAAGATGGCATGGTCGATTACTTGGAAAATATTTAGGTCTATAAAAAAGCCGATGCGGGATTGTCCGCATCAGCTTTTTTTTTGCTTCCATATTCAAATCAAAGTGTTTCATAAACGATTTCTTTGGCTTCGGGAATCGATTCATCAATAAAGAATACTTTGTACCAGGTCAAGAACGTAAAGATCGTCCAGATTTTTCGCTGAAGATTCGGTTTTCCTTGGCGATGGTCTTCTAGCATTTGCAAAATCGCTGTTTGATCGAAGAAGGTTGCTGCAAAGTCTGACTCAAAAGGGCTTTGACTGCTTCATACCCTGTTCCTTCTTTCAGCCATGCCTTGATTGGTACAGGAAAGCCTAGCTTTTCACGGTTTGCCCATTCTTTTGGCAAATGACGGTTTGACGCTTGTCGAAACACATCTTTCGTATTGTTTTGATTGATCAAATATTTCGTCGGGATCGTTTGCGCCAATTTTGCATCTCGATATCCAGTAACGGAACCCGTAATTCTAAAGAACTCGCCATGGACATTTTGTCTGCTTTTAACAAAATATCCTTCGGCATCCATTGATGAAGATCCAAATATTGCATCTTGTTGACCTCGTCTTTGAGACCATTGACTTTCTCATAATGAGGCGCAACGATTTCAGCAACAGAGGGTCCTTTTTGATACGTTGGTTTTAAAAGCTGTAGTGCTTCCTCTTCTTCAAAGACCAGGGCTTGCCCGATAAAGAAGTCTTGGGCAGGTGCCGTTGCTTCATAAAGATGAATTCGACCATGGAAGTTTTTCATTTTGCCGATTTGACGCCCTAAACGAAAGCGGATGTTTTGCGGCAGTTTTTTCAAGCCTTGGGCAAAAACGCGAACCGCTTTAGAGTTTGTGTGGAAGCCATAGGCAGCATAACCGGCAAATAATTCATCTGCCCCTTCCCCAGATTGAACGACCCGCACTTGCTGTGCTGCTAGGTTGGCTAAAAAGTACAAAGGGACACAGCTTGGGTTAGAATCCGGTTCGTCCAAGTGATACTGAATCAGCGGAAATGCCTCAAAGGACATTTCACCATCGATGACCGCTGCTGTGTTGTTCAAGCCGAGCTTTTCCGTCAATTTGCGGGCTTCGATCGCTTCGTTGTAGGTTTTGTCATCAAACCCAATTGAAAATGAGCGATCTGGTCGCAAGACCGAGGCCACGTAACTTGAATCGACACCACTGGATAAAAATGAGCCGACTTCAACATCACTGATTTGATGAGCGGCAATCGATTCTTGGACTGCTTGATCGATTTTATCGACCCATTCTTCTCTTGAATGATTTTCTTTCACTGAAAAATCTGCATCCCAGTACTGCTTGATCGTCAATCCTTGTTCATTAAACAGATAATAATGCCCTTCTTGCAAACGATGAACGCCTTTAAAGAAGGTTTCTCCGTTCAAAGGCGAGTATTGGAACGTCAAATAAGGTTTCAACGCCTCCTGGTTTAATTCTTTCTTGAAATCTGGATGAGGCAAAAAGCTTTTGATTTCAGAGCCAAACATGAAACTGCCGTTCATTTGCGCATAGTAATACGGTTTGATGCCAAAGTGATCCCGCGCGCCGAAAAGCTCTTGTTTTTGAGTATCCCAGATGGCAAAAGCAAACATTCCCCGCAGGCGTTGCAAAACATCAATGCCCCACTCTTCATAGCCATGTAAGACTACTTCGGTATCCGCATGGGTAGAAAAGACATGACCTGCTTGGATCAATTCCTCACGCAATACTTGAAAGTTATAAATTTCTCCATTAAAAATGATTACTTTTGTTCGATCCTCATTAAAAATTGGTTGTGAGCCACCTTCTAAGTCGATGATCGATAAACGACGAAACCCTAATGCCACTCGGTCGTCGGTAAATTTCCCTGAACTGTTTGGTCCGCGATGAACGATCCGGTCCATCATGCGTTCAATAATGATTTCTTTTTGATCTTTTGAATTGACAAAGCCGACAATTCCGCACATATTTTCACATCCGTTTTCATAATCCATTTTCATTTTTCTAAAGTAAATCATACCATGAATTCAAGAGATACGATCTCTTTTCCAAAAAAATACAATCAATATATTTTTGCACAAAACATAATTTGAAGATAAACCTTATGATATCAAGGTTTCCAATCATCTCATACTCTCAATCTTACAAATTTGTTATCTAAGAAAATAGCTATCCTCAAAATTCTTAAGAAATTTTTTATGAATTCTATTTTTCTGAAAATATACAAAGATACTTTTCCCGAATTTACTGACTCCAGCAAACTTCTTTTGCTTCCATTCTCAGCATTGATTTCCTGAAAATAATCAGTCAGATTTGTTCGTTTGATAGTTTTATTGGACTATTGTGAAAAAAAGTGTTATTCTAACTATGGAATTTCGTTATCAACTAACCGTTGCCTTTCAATGACAAGTTTTAAGAAAGGAGAATGACTATGACATTCTATAACACAGATCTACAATATCGTGTAACTCTGGATACCAAATTGAATTTATTTATCGTTTTCGATAAAAAAGATGCGAATCATTTTGCGACTGGAATTACGATCGAGCAAGCTGTACAAGAATTGAAAAAAACTGCATAAGGAGTTTATCCAAATGAAGGATACCGATTCGTACTGAAAGCACCTCGCTAAGGAAATAATTAGCTAGGTGCTTTCTTGTTTTTTGTCTCGCTTTTGTCTGTTTGCAGCATCCACTTCTTGCTTCTGTCCACTTTGCTGTTCATCTAGCTGTAAGATTTCATCAACAGATCCTTGCTTAATAAACTTGCTCAATCCCTGTGCCGCAACTTTTGTGTAACGCATAAAATAATCTTTTTCTTCAAAATCCATCTTCTTGCCTCCTACTGATACAACTGTACTTTCATTTCGTTTACCATCTATTTCACTAGTCATTCTTGAGCGTCATTCCTTTAATACTTATGAATGATCCATTAATAGCATACACGTTACATTTGTCAAATCATCCTTTTCCTCTATTCATGAAAAGACAAATCTGTTTTCTGATTCAGAACATAGTACTATTAACTTTTCAGGAGACTTTTATTTAGGAGGAATTTTTATGGCTACGTTTTTCGCCATTTTATTTTTCATTGGATTGATCTGTTTCATTTTTGGCATTGTCTTATTTTATATTGGGTTGATAACTCAAAAAACAAACGAGATCGAAACGTTTTCTCATTGTCGCTTCCGCCTTTATTGTCTTGTTTTCGTATGGTGGCTTGTCCTTCTACCAAGATGTGACATCTTTCGATAGCATCACTGCGCAATTAAGCCTTTCTTTACGTAACGAATCAAGGCAAAATGAATCCTTTGGCGATGCCGCTTCTTCCATGGAACAACCACAAGGAGAACAAAAAGCTGGCAACAACGAAGCAAGCAGCGCGCAACAAGAAGAACCCGCGAACAACGAGCAACATACACCTGAACTTTCTCGTGAAGAAAGAAATGCACTGAATCGTGCAGAAAGGTACTTATCCAGCAATGCGTTTTCTCAGTCGAGCTTAAAACGCCAACTACTCTATGAAGATTTTTCTGAGAGCGCAGCAGACTTTGCCGTAGCCACCGTGGATGCCGATTGGAACGAGCAAGCATTGAAAAAAGCGATTCGCTACTCGCAAAATTTATCCTTATCGGATGAGCGTGTAGCGAACCAACTTTCCTTTGAAGGCTTTACTTCTGAACAAATTGAATACGCCTTAGCACGTTTGCCCGATTGATTCTTTTCGTTTGTTGCAGGACCACAAGCAAAAAAGATATCGGCAAGTTGACGGAACAATTATGCTGTTTTCTAGACCGAGTGTAGGTTAATCGCCTTTCAGATGGTTATCGATCAACCTCGGCAGTCATTTATCTTCTTCTGCCCACAACAAACAAAAAAGCCTATCTCGAAAGATAGGCTAAACGCTCAAAGCGTTGGTATAAGGAGAGTACAGGATTTGAACCTGCGCGCCGGGATGAACCGGGTCGGCGGATTTCGAGTCCGCTGCATTACCACTCTGCCAACTCTCCATAACAGTTATTTTCGCTAGTTTCACAAAAAATGTCAAGAAAAATCTGCATCCAAAGTGGAAATGGATACAGATTTTTTATTCTTTAATCGAAAATATAGTTTTCTTTCTTTTCGATTACACCTTCGATCGTCTCGTTGATGATTTTGATGATTTGGTCATCGGTGGGTGTGATGATACCCGCCGACATTAAGGAAGCCAAACCAGTCACAACGATCCATGCGCCATTATGTAGTGCATTTATCGCATCTTCGGATAGATCTGCATATTTTTCTTCTGATTTGATCAAGGATTTGAAATAGGTGGATGAAAAATCATGCATCAATTTCCCACCGCCGTAGTCGTCGATAAAAAGGGCGATGTAGAGATTGTGCTGCTCTTGCGCGAAGCGTATATAATTCAGGCCTAAATCAACAAGTTTGTCTCCTGTTCGAACGACTGGAAAAACATTTTCCGATAAATCTTTGAAAACAGCCTCCACCAAAGTATTTTTTAAGTCCTGCATATTTTCGAACTCAAGATAAATTGGTTGAGTAGAAATTCCCATGTGCTTAGCGATATTCCGGGCCGTAAAGTTGCCAAAACCTTCTCTATTGATCAGTTCATAAGCGGCCTTCAAAATGTGTTCTCTTGTATAGACCTTCCTTCGCATCAATAAATCCCCTTTTTTATTTATTTAATTGTAACCGAGATATTCATTTTTTAAAAATAAAACACTCCTTCCGTTATCTTATTTCTATTCACTTTGTTCACTAAAAACGAATCTTTAGTAATAAGAAATGTTCTGCTTCTTTCATTTATCACAAAAAATCCAACGGATGGCGTTCTAGTTATTTTTCAAATCTACTTTTCTTTCTTGTTGAAAACTCGCTGAAATTGTACACTAGGAATGTAGCACGCAAATTCGATTGAAAAAGGGGTTTGGAAATGGCTGAATCAAAAGAGCTATTATTGGAGACCTGCTTATTAGCAGGGAAAATCATGATGGAAAACGGCTCGGAAGTGTATCGCGTGGAAGATACAATGAATCGAATTGCGGCAAACGCTGGAGAGCAAGGTAGCATTAGTTATGTAACAGCAACTGGACTTTTTATGGGTTTGCGCAGTAGCCACTATGCACAAGTAGAAAATGTTCATGATCGAGTCATCAATCTCGAAAAAATTGTTGCCGTCAATGGACTCTCTCGCGCCTATGCGGAAAAGAAACTTTCTTTAGCGGAACTGCATGAGGCATTAAAAAAGGTCAATCAGACAACACCAAGTTTTCCTTACTGGCTACAGGTTCTTAGTGCTGGCGTGGTCAGCAGTACCTTAATGATTATTTTTGGCGGTGCTTGGTTTGACTTTCTACCGACCTTCGTCATTGGCTGTCTTGGCTTTTGTGCGCGTATTGGGTCAAGAAAGTGATCGACATTCGCTTTTTGGATATGTTTTGTGCCTCCTTACTAATCGGTACTTTGTCTGTCTTAGCGGTCTCTCTTCATATCGCACAAAACGTCGATAATTTGATTATCGGTGCCGTCATGCCCTTAGTTCCTGGTGTAGCAATCACCAATTCCTTTCGAGATATCTTGGCGGGCCATCTCATTAGTGGCACCGCTCGAGGAACAGAAGCCATCTTTACTGCTGCCGCGATCGGTGTCGGCATTGCCACGGTCTTCACCTTATTTGGAGGGATCTCATGACGATTTTTATTCACCTTTCCTTCAGCTTCTTAAGCACCGTGACCTTCGGCATCTTGACCAATATTCCTAAAAGAGCTTTAGTTGCCACAGGCATTGCTGGAACGGTTGGCTGGATGATCTATTGGTCATTAAAAACGATTGGCTATGGTTTAGGCAGCGCCAACTTTTAGCCGCATTTGCTGTCGGTTGCGTCAGCATCTTTTTTTCCCGCAGAAAAAAAATGCCCATGATCATTTTTAACATTCCCAGCCTCGTTCCCCTCGTACCGGGTGGACCTGCCTACAAAGCCGTTCGAGAATTCGCTTTAGGCGACAACTTTGTCGGCTTTGAAAATCTGATGATCGTGGTTATCACTGCTGGGGCGATCGCCGGAGGCTTCATGATGACGAGTGTGGTTGAAAAGATCGTCAATCGTTGGCAAGTGAAACGCACAAAAAAACGTCACCCAGATAAAAAATCTCCTAAAACTATTGGCGCGCAGAAACTATAAATTTTTCTTATTTCAGACTTTAGTACAATGTTTTCTTTTCGGACTTCTTTTATAATAAAGGCATACCTTACAAAACTGTTTGACGTTTGTCATTTGTTTTACTGGATTTTTCTGGTCCCACCCCGTATAGTGAGATTATGAAACATAAAGGAGATGAAGTCCTGTGAGCATAGCAACTTCTCGTCGTATCATTAATACGATTTCTATTATTGGCTTAGGTTTATCGATCGCGTTAACCATCTATTTTATCAATCTAGGTGTTTTCAAAGATATTAATGCACTGCGAGGTCTAGTTGGAAATTCTGTTATCTTAGGACCAATCGTCTTTATCCTATTGCAGATCTTGCAAGTAGTAATCCCATTATTCCCGGTGGTGTCTCCAGCGCTGCAGGTGTCTTGATTTTCGGTCCTTATCTAGGATTCGTTTATAACTATGTAGGAATCAGTATTGGTTCTGTCATTATTTTCCTGCTTGGCCGACGATACGGTAAACCATTCATTTTAAGTATGATCAGTGACAAAACTTACGATAAATATATCGGCTGGTTAGACAACCAAAGCCGATTTGAAAAACTTTTCGCCCTTGCAATCTTTCTACCGGTTGCCCCAGATGATGCCCTTTGTCTTATGGCTGGCTTGACCAACATGTCAGTGAAGAAATTTACGTTGATTATTTTGTTGGCAAAACCTGCTTCAATTTTCTTGTACAGTATGGCATTGATTTACGGTGGAACATTCTTAACTGGTTTGTTAGGCGGATAAGAATCATATGTAAGAAAAACGATCAATTCAGCGAGCCGAACGTAAAGAAGCTGCTTTTCAAACAGGGAACTATGCCTGTGGCAAATGTGCTTCTAAAACTGTTCGGCTCTTTTTTACCGCCTTTCTAGAATAAATTGAACCACAATACTTACTTTGTTAGGATGACGACCATGAATTATTTAAAAAACAGCTTCATCAACACGTGGGATTTTTTGAAAGACAGCAATGCCTACTTCCGTGATGTTTTATTGATGCACGGTGCCTTGTTGTTCTTAGTAATCCCCATATTATCAGCTTCCACCAAGTTCGTCTTAAAGCGCGGCGGCTTGCCTTATCTTTCTTTCGATAATATCGGTAGTATCTTTACAGATCACCCTGTTGTGTTGCTCTCATTAACCCTGATTTTGCTTTTGATCTTATTAGCCGTCTTTTTTGAATTTACTTTCTTACTGCTGAGTGTCTATTTTATCAAAAAGAAACAACCCATCAGCTTGCGGCAATTGTTACGAATGACTGTTTTGCAATTGCGCAAATTACGGCCGATGACCTTTTTATTTTTCCTTTTTACTTCTTACTGATTTTACCCATCGGTGGATTGAGTTTTAATTCGGATTTACTCGCAAAAATCAAAATCCCTGCTTTTATCATGGACTTTATTTTTGCCAATCGTGTCGTAATCATTGGGGCAGTGCTTTTGGTTTATGTTTTGTTGATTTACTTGGGAATTCGCGTGATTTTGCCTTACCGGAAATGATTTTACGTGATCTGCCCTTTCGAAAAGCGATCAAAGAAAGCCTCCAAGTAACAAAACGCCGCTTTTTTGCCATCGTTGGTCAATTTGTCTTTATCGGTGGTAGCATCTTATTGATCACGACTCTGGGCTTCACGCTGCTGATTACCCTTCAAGCGGTGATTGAAGTTGTTACACCGGACTATGCGTTGTATAGTGCTGTTTTTATTATGACTTTCTTGCAGTTTATTTTGTTACTGAATGTCATTTTATCGACCGTAGCTATTTTTTACATCATCGTTGATTTCATGGATGATGAAGGCTTTTTACCAGAGATTCCTTCCTGGTTCCACCAAGAACCATTGAACCAGCGTCATTTTCTAGGACTGAAAAGTTCCTTGTTTACCTTGGTCACGGTACTTTTTTGGTGTTGGGGTTAGTCTGTATAATATGAACTATCTGACCTCAGCTGCTTCGATTCATCCGGTAACGATCTCCCATCGAGGGGTAAGCGACGGACAAGGGGTCCAAAATTCCCTTGAAGCGTTACGCTTTACTAGTGAGAAATATCAGCCGGACTACGTGGAAATGGACGTCCAGCAAACAAGTGATGGTCATTTTATTGTCTACCATGATTTTTCTTACCGCCAACTGACAGGCGGCAAAGGAAAACCCGAACAATTGCCCTTGAGCTACGCCGAATCACTGACGGTTTCGAAAACAACCAGACAGCCCGTATTCCAACTTTTGACGAGTACTTGGCGCTTGCCAATCAGTTGGACCAAAAATTACTGGTGGAGATCAAAACCCAACAAAAAGATACTGCGGCACTCGTAGATGCCTTCTTAGACCGATACCAAGAGGATTTAGTTGCAAATGGGCATATTATGCAAAGTCTCTCCTATACAGTTGTTGAAGAATTAAAGGATAAAGCACCTGAATTGACATCAGGATACATCATGCCTTTCAATGTCGTAGGGCCGCCACTGACCAGTGCCGACTTTCTGACAATGGAATACAGTACGATCAACCGCAACTTCATCGCTTCTGCCCGGACCGATGGCAAGGAAGTGTTCGTTTGGACCCCCAACGATGCGGATACCATCAGCCGAATGCGTTTTTACGGTGTGGACGGGATCATTACTGACCAAATGGGGATTTTAAATGAAGAGTTGAGTTTGTCGGAAGAAGACATGACTTATTCAGACAAACTATTGAATTTCGTGATTGGCGTTGGCTGATCTCACACGAAGAAAAATGCTGCTCACGGTAATCCGTTGAGCAGCATTTTTACTAGTTGGTTAAGCAACGTTCGTTTGTGTACAAATTTTATTGAAACTGACGATCATCCGACGATTACAAGCTTCTACTTGTGCTTGATCTTCTTCTTCATAACTTGAAACGACGATCAACGCCGTATGTACGTATAGTTTTTCCACCACACCGATCACAGGCTTGCTCGCCCCTACTGGTCGGCAGACATATTTTTCACCATCGTAATATTCTCCATATCCTCACCTCAACCGTTTTCTTTCTTAAAGATATAATAACAAAAAAGCATCAAATTGAAAACGTTTTATTTCAATTTATCACGCATTTGTCACCAAGAAATGACAGTTTCGTTCGTTCAAACGCACTGGTTTGTTCGTGCCACTTCTTAAAATTCATTTTATACTAAAGAAAATCAAAAGGAGATGAGTCAAATGCCAATTATTCAAACCTGTATCTTTGGACTATTGTCTGCTGCGTTGCTTTGGGGATTAAAAGAAGACCGCTGATTTTTTGGATCAACTATCGAGTAACACAACAAACGCGAAAATAAAACAACGCCTTGAGCCAATCAGAACTGGCTCAAGGCGTTTCTTTGTCGAATTATAGACGTTCGTTCAATTCTTTTGCAAGATCTTCAAAACCTGGTTTGCCAAGTAAGGCGAACATGTTTTTCTTGTACCTCTTCACCATTTCCTATTGTTTCCCATTTGCAAAAACCCTTTAATATCAATACTTTCATTAGTATTTTCGTTTCTAACTTTTCTTATATTTAGGTTCACTATCACCAAAACTATCACCAGAAATTTTAGTTGTTTCTATCGATTCTAATTTTAAATTTATAATTCTGTTCGCTTTACAAAGAGAACGAACGTTCGTATACTTTTTTCGTAAGGAGTGATAAATATGGGAATGATTAAACCTTATGAGGATCGAAAAAATTAAAATGGATAGGATTCTTCTTGTCTGAACATACAACTGATATTGATAGAGTCGACAAAGAGTTAGCGTATGTATGCCATCCTAAACCAGAAATGGATGAAGAAGAAATAGGGAAGTTTCTTCAGGAAGCGCTTATGAAACATCAAAAGTTAGCCGTGCAACTAAATTACACTCAGTTAGGAAAATTCATGCCTGATATAACCGGGTTTCTGTATGGTCACAATGATCTGGGAATCTACATCGGATCCACCCTCATAGAATATGATGAAATTCGAAATATAGATTTCTTTTCTGAGAAAAAGTGGTTTGATGTGTAATGAACATAATCAGTCAGTATGAGCAGGGCTACATCTCCTACTCCAAGTTTCTTGAAGAGTTTCCGGATTCGATTTCTGAATCTCAGGAGTGCTTATTTGGAACTCGCTGTGTAGAGTTTTATGTTTCCGTCACATTAGTCAAAACGGATTGTCATTATTATGTACAAAAATATGGAGGCGATTGTTGTGAAATCATTGAAAGGTGTAGTTTCGAAGATACGAGTGTTGAAGATGAGCAAGACCCCTTTGGTGCGGTTCTCGCTTGATGGAGTGAACTGTTTAATTGCAGCGCATAGTTTGAACTTCTTAGCCGATGTGGATGAGGGAATGCAAATTGTGGTTGCTGGTGAGTTTAACGATCGGAAACAGTTTGTTGTGAAGAAGTATACTGTCATTGGCAAAACTAAGATTATGATTGAATTTGAAAATATCAATATTCGATAAGCGTTATAATTTGCTTTTTGAGTGAATTACTATATGATAATTATTATGATGACGGAACATAGTTCCACTTGCACGGCATATGAGAATATGCTGTGCTTTTTTTGTAAAAAAATAACCACTCCCGGGGAGGAGTGGCACAATTAGATGAAAAAGTATTTTATAAGGTGATTTGATTATATTAACTATTTCCAAATCTTTCAAACCATTTGCTCAAAAATAACCCACCCTCAAGGAGAGTGGGCCTGAAAAAAGATATAAAATGAAATAGCCCCGGTTAAGGCTATGATTCCATTCTACAAGAACATAGTAATTATTTCAATAAAGAATCCACCCTATCCTGCGTAGAGTGGATCTCGAAAGAGTAAACGAAAAATAAACATTTTGGGTATGAGTATAAGATACATCTTTTATTAATCAAACTCAACCAATTTATGACGGTTTTCTAATCAATAATATCTATTACATTGAAATAATGCTAAAATAAAAAAATCGAAGAGTACTAGGCACACTTCCCCAAGCATTACCGCCTAATACTCCTCGTAGGATAAAGTTGGTTATTAAAACGCTACGCATCTACTAATCTTTCATAGGATAAACTTGGTTAGCGCAAGTAAATTGATTGTCTCAAGAATGACTGATATCATGTATAAGCCTATTAATTACTTTTCTATAATGTAATTTATCAACTTTCATAGAAACCTCTAATACAAATCTAACGCACCTTTAACTTTTATCAATTTTTAGATTTGATAAAATATTAATTTCGTTACTATCAATAATATTGATGGTTAGATTCTATTCATTAAAAAACCACTTTCCCATTATCTATTAAGAAGTGGTATTTTTACCGTGATTTTGAGTATTGCACGATATAATCTATAATAAAGTTGGTTACGATTAACTATGACAAGACCGCCGTATCAGGCTATTTATTTATAAAAATACCACTCCATTACGGAGTGGTATTTTTGTGATTGACGAAACGTCATTTTTGAACATCAGTTTCATAGATCCATCCAGAAATACCCTCAAGCTTATACTTACGATAACTAGTACCTGTACCAACATTCACTGGTGCAATATCTGTTGTATCGACTTTTTTTACACTTTTTGATTTCTGATCAGATGTCAATAGTGTTCCTTCGACTGTTCTCTGTGCTACTGCTTTGAAAATTTGACAATTTCACCATTAGAAATATAGGTAGTTGTTGGAGACCACTTCTCCAAATCACGTTCTAAGGTCCAGTGATTAATAATTGTAGGTGTTTGAACTTGTTTTACAAATACTAAGTTATGCTCACCATTTCGGCCGGTGTCGTCATACTTAACACCCGTTACTTTTCCAGCAAGTTTCTTGTCGTTATCACTAATTAAGTCACCATTAAAGTAATGGGTAGCATTGTTTTTGATATAAACAACGTCATCCACTTTGTACTTAAATGTAGGAGTAGCGCCCTTTAATCGGTAAAAATATACTGGCAATCCACTATAATCTCCCATCCAATTGGTAGCTGGAGTAGTTGCAATTCCGTTTTTAGTGTAGTTACAATGGATAATATTTTGGTTATCCAAGAAAACACCCGTATGACCTGCAGCGCCTCCTGAACTTCCTTTGTAACCTGCGACAAAGATGTCTCCACGCTTGACTGAGCTACGGGATACAGCTGTTAATAAACTTCCTTCTAAGGCAAACAGTGAATCTGTATTTCCAATCCCTGTTCCCGAAGGTAAGAAACCTCCTGCAATCAATGAGAAATACACAGCCGAACTACAGTCATAACTATTTGGTCCTAAACGTGAATTCATTGAATAAGTTACTTTACCTTCTCGATCCTTAAACCATTTGATCATATTTTCAATACTAGCCATTTTAATTTCCCCTCTCTTTTCAACCATGCGTCCATGGTGAACGTACGTCCTTAATTAAAGGATAAACCATAATGGGTAGAAAGAGAGGTCAAACCGATAACCAGCCTAATCTTTTTGCGATTTCATTAATAAATTCAGCATCTCTTCTCTTTATAGTAGATTCGCTTAGAAAAGTTTCCGCAGATACAACCGCTATACATTTCTTCGAGTGGCCGTTGTAATACTTCACGTAAAATATATCTCTAACATCAAGTGTTGAATCTTCTAATACACCATTAACTACTCTTAAAATGATTTGTAAAATAAAATTTGATTCATTGTCCAACTTGGATTTTCTTCGCCTAATGGGTACTCCATATAAGGATTCCTATCTGTTGCAATAATATCTGAGAACTCTTTAAACGTTTTTTCGATCTTTTTATATTGCCATAGTATACTTCGAATGTGTGCTCTGGTTTCATTAGTCATTCTGACAACTCCTATCAATGGTTTGCAATTATTTGAGAAATAGTTTTAAGGTAATTTGTTGGTATTCAATGCTTTTTGCAAGGCAGATACCATGTTTGAAACCGGACTAATAATACCGTCTGGCATAGTACCCAATCGTTTTTGGAATGCTTTGATAGTCTCTTGGCCCATTAGACCATCTTCTGATACACCCAAATACTTTTGCAATGCCACAACAACATTTGATCCAATCAAAGAACTATCAAATTGAGCAGCATAAACGTTTTGATTGAATTTCTGCTTGTATTGGTGGCTTACAATGCCATCTTTACCCTCAGTATCAAAGTATTCTTGCAAGCGTCTCGCCGTAGCATTGCCGAATTGTCCATCGATTGCTAATTGAATCATCTGAGGATTGTTTTCGGTAGGTTTAACATCGCCAGATGCAATAATTCGATAAAAATGATGCGTTAACCTAGTACTCATGTATGAATCATGACTATCTGTATGGATTCCGTTCCAATAATACGAACAATGAATGAAACTCTTATTGCTTAGGAAAATACCTGTATGCCCACCTGACCCATTAGACTGACCAGGAGTACCAGCAACGAAAATATCTCCTCGTTTCACTTCTGATCGACTGATTTTTTTTAGTTTAGTACCTGACATTGCAAATAATGTCTCAGTGTTACCCATGGACCCACTAGGTAAGAATCCGCCAGCGATCATGGAAAAGAACACCGCAGAAGAACAGTCGTAGCTTTTGGGTCCTAAGCGACTTGTCATTGAGTAGGTTACTTTACCTTCACGATCAGTCATCCATTTAATCATTTGTTCAATGTTCATGTTGATCATCCTTTCAAATTAAAAAGAGTAGCCATGGGCTACTCCTTCTTGTCGGTAAACTCTTGTCCGTCCCCATAATCAGGTTTCTGTTCATCTTGATACTGGCTGCTAGCGATATTTAAGAAAACACCTGCTAAAGTTGCAGCAGCCGTGATCGTTCCGACAATAATTTCTGTCGAGAATCCATATAAACCACCTAGAGTTACGATAAACGCCGTGATTCCTGGCACCCCAACGGTTAAAACTTTTTTTGCTAAATCGTACTGTTTATTAGTTAGTTTCATATTACTTCCCTCTTTCTTTCCATAAAGATTTTAATTGTTCACCATGTTCAATCAATCGATCGTTGTGTTTATCCAAACGCTCATCATGTCGCTTTAATTCATCATGAATTGCAACACGATCTGATTTACTTGCTTCTAAATCTCTAGTTAATAAATCAAGATTATGAGCGAGTTTGGTCAGATTATCTGCAATCTTTGTAAAGTTAGACATTACTGGTTTGATTACAAATGCCAGCATTCCCACGATTGTCATGATCCAACCTGCCCAAGTTGCTAGCTCTCCTTACATTTAACATGTGCCACCTGCTTTCCTAAAATAAAAGAACAAGCGCTATGCTTGCTCCTCTGTTAACATTTCTATGAGTTTTTCTTTAGAAACACGATTGATTTCACTTAGATCAAGATCTTCTGGTTTAACAGTAATTTGTCCATACGCAGATTCCCTTTGATCATTTTGTGCATCTACAGCAATGTTGTATTCCAAAATTGTCCCGTCAGCTGAGTAAACGGGGGTTATTAATGCTGGTCCAGCGAAACATAGTCTCTCCTCCTCTACAATGCAATCCTTATTCCACCAAAGGAAACATAGTTCCCTCCATTTGGTGTGTTGATTTGGATTTCCCCAGTTGCCAATACAACTACCCGAGCACCTCTTTTGGTGCTATCCGCAGCGGGTACCAGTTCATTCCTTGTTGGTCTAAATCCAGCAGGTAATATTCCTCCTGTTGGCGAAGCAGTTGTATCTAAAATCTCCAGAAGTCGGCTCGATCTGACCTCTTAGTTGCAACTCCCAAGATCCGTCAACTAATTGAACTTTCCGATACTGACAGGGGTTATTTTCTGCTGTTGTAAATCCTGATGCATAAGATAAATTTGTCCAACTTGCAGGGTTTAAAGCTGCTGCAGGAAGGTAGCCACCCACACCAGACTCCACCATATATAATTTCCCTTGCCCTAATTGAGTAACTCTTGAAGGTGCTGAGGGACCAGATTTGTAGGTATCAACGAACCCTTGTACACGTCCATTATGATTGGGTCGTCCATGTTGACCCGTCTGAACCTGTTCGTGAGATAGTCACATTCCCATCTTTCATAGTAGTAGTACCAGTATAAGTTACACCAGAATCTGTATAGGAAAATGTATTTACAATCTCTGCTCCTTCTAACCTTTTGAACATTCCATTCTCCGAAAGAATGTTGGTAGCAAGTAAATTATCAATAGGCATCCCCCACATACTCCAAGCAGTGCCGTCAAATACTTTAATGATCTGAGGAACAACGCTGCTATCTTGCCATAAAGTTCCTTTTGTTGGATTGGCAGGTGCTGTATCAGAGATAATGATCGCATCTTTGCCTTGTTGAGCGACAAGATAGAAATAAGCACTGTAGGTATTGTCCGTATATTTGAATCTGGTACGTGTCCACATATACCAGCCCGCTTTAGGTGTGGGTCTTGTCCCTGACCATCCAGACGTTGGCGGAGTTGTTCCATCTTGAGAAATAGCATAGCTGATTTCTTCGGCAGCAACCCCTTTGCCGGTGTTCCCTGTTGCCCCTTGTAAAGATAGAGCGTAAGAAAACTGCTTCGTGAATGTTTTGCCATCAGCTGTGATTGTGATTGGCACAGTACCACTCTTACTTGTCATAGCCGTAGTGACTGTAAATGTAATGATTGCTGTACCAAGTCCGCCAACTGTAGAAGTCATTCCTGTTGGCATAGTTCCGACAGATATCGCAGTAGGGTCTATTTTACTGATTCCCTTGTAAATCACAATTTGTGTTGTCGTTGAACCAGCCAATGCTGCAGTTGTCGATCCCGCAAAGGTGTAGGATTCGTTTGTAAGGAAAACAGTATAAGCATCTGCACCAGAGGTACCTTCCCCACCGTCTTTGATTCTAGAAATGGTGAATACATCGCTCACAGTCGCATCTGCCGCCTTGATGGTTAGTTGATCAAATGTCGCAGTAACTGGATTAATCGTAACCGTATTACCTGATCGTGTGACTCCTGTCGGAACAGCTGAACCAAAATTCCCACCGTTTAGACTATACGTCCAATTTGAGATAGCGGTGTTCACTGCAGTTCCGTTCACCGCAAAACTAGAAGTTGGAGTGATCTTTCCATCTTTATCAACTGTGATTGCTTGTGTTGCTCCTGATAAAGAAATGAGTGGTGCTGAATCTCCTTTGGGGCCTTGTCCCCCTTGTGGTCCCATGAAGGGTGTCCATGGTTTGTAATCGTCAGGATTATCAGACCCAACTTGATTCGTATCTGAATACAATCCTTCATATTTTGGATAGGCTTCACTATAATTCTCATTCGGCGAAGGTGTATCCACAGTAGAAAGACTCCCCAACTCAACCTTAACATTCTTAATAGTTGGTATACGTCCACTATCGTATACCCCGTAAAATGCCAAAAGCGCTTGGGTCATAGTTGTTCCTGTTTGTAGTTGCGGAGTAACCGTCACCCTATAGCGTTTGTATTCAGTTGTTGCTTGGACTGTAGTTGTTCCAATATTGTATTTAGTTCCAGATCCGTTTTGAGAATAGACTTGTATCGGACCTGAAACGGCAGATTTCAAATCAAACGATATTGTATATTCAATCCCGATACCATATTTTTCAAATATCTGAGCTAAATCCCATCTGGAATCATTTACAAATTCCCTAGAAGCAGTTTTTTCGAATCTAGAAATTGAAAGTAGATTCTCATTCGGATAAACCTTGGTAAACGTCCCATCCGCCATCAAATATCCACGATGTGGGTAGTATGTTTCGCCTGGTTCTCCTGGTTGTCCATCGTCAATATTAGTGACTGTCACCTCAGCGCCACCACGCACATTCCCCGAATCATCTGCTACTTCAAAACGAAAGACTGCTTTTTCTTCGATATCTGCAGCATTGATCGTCACTGTCTTGGTGTTTGAAAACAAGGTGCCATCTTTATACCATTTCAGACTGAAGGTATCTGTTACATCCTTGATACCATCTCTAACACGAGCAGTTAATGTGGTACTGCCAAATCCATTCTTAAATACGATTCCGCTGCTTGTAAGGATTTCGAAGTTGTATGTTTTGTTCGCTTCAATTAAAGCTTGAACCTGAGCTAACAGCGAAGCATCGATTTCAGAACTTAATTCTTTCACATTTGAAATAACTGCTCTACGGATAGATGGATTTGAGAGACTCTTTTCAGTTTCAGCCACACGTACAGATAAATATAGTGTAGGATTATAGCCGTCATCTTCAACTATGATCGTATCCCCTACATCCACATCAAATTTGCCATCAATTTCATAAGTTACTTCTGGCGCACTTAGCTTTTTGAGTTCAGAAAGCATATATCCTAGTAAAGCTTCCTGCGAAGTATACTCGGTATCATCCGCTTCATAACCAATATAGCGCTCATTTTCACTGGCAAATAAGTTGGATGGAAAATTATCTCTTGCTAATGGGGCATAAATTCTTGGTTGTCCTTTTCGTGTGAAATATTCCAGATTGCCATCTTCGTTATACCAATTACGTTCGATGTCGTTGATTGAAAGACCGTCTTTTCCATAAGCCAATATAGCGGTATAGATACCATCACTTATATCAGAGGTTTTAGTAATACCTGTTATTCCTTTACCATACTTTAATATGACATCTGAACGATTTTGACCTATCCCTTGATTGAGTCCATCTGAATATTCTTTATAAACATTCAAGGTAACTTGTTTCAGGGTATAGTCATCATTCAATTCTGTTACGAATTCAAGCTCTGCTGAGAATACAGTTGCTAAAGAAAACAATCTGGCAAGGATTGTTTGGGTCCCTTCCCACTTATTCGAAATTTTAGCTGAAGAAACTTCATTTACTCCTACAACAAGAACATGCTCTGGATCAAAAACATTTAGATACTGTTCGAAAGTCATTGAATTTCCGGTATAATCTCTCCGAGTCTCGTACAGAAGTTCAAACATAGTTGAATAAGCTGTAACCTCAACGACTTTTTCGTCTCTAACAACTTTGACAATATTCAAGTCATAGTCTTTATTTTTCCATCGAAAAGCCAGCTTATTGCCTTCAACAAGATACTGAGAATCTGAATGTTTTGCTGCAGTTTTAAATGTGAACTGACTAGCATTTCCTTTGACATATTCGTGGAGACGATCGTTTTTGAAATGCATCGCCTTTGGTGCTGCATTATTAAAAAAGCCAGTACTTGATCGTACTGACTCTTTACCGCTATGATTGGAATCTCTGTCATCATCCATACACCTCTCGCATACTTACTACAACATCAGGTCTTGGATCGCTGAAGTCTGAATAAGAAAACTGAATCTTTGTTTCTCCTGGCGGTACAAGAAAGAAATTGCTACCGATTACATGTGCAATTGGTTTCTCATTTTCATAAGCCTTTCCCGCTTCACCATCAATATAAACATCCGTTGACTTTGCAAAACGGTTTGGAACATCTTTGTCATAATACACGTTATCTTTTCTTAACTTGACATAAAGCCACCCCATATTTCGTAAAGGAGTGCTGCTTCCATGTGCAGCAGACATGATTGTCACGTTTGTATAAACTTAATCGAATCATCGGAATCATTAATTGTGTGTGTGCCTCCATCTGGAAACTTAATGACAATTTGCTTTCCTTTTTTGGAAATTTCGAACATACCACTATCCCAAGCTGTAAATTTGTTGTTAGCTTCAGCTAAATCAAAATACTTGGAAGTAAATTTTGTAGTTGCGGCTCCTTCGTTTGATAAACCACCATCAAACACAATCATTTTGAAGTTATTATTCCATCGTCGATCTTTTTGGATCATAATGCCTGTCCGATATTTTCCATCTGCAGTAGCCAAGATAATTGCCTGTACTCCTCCACCCTCAATTTGTGTATTCGCAAACCAAGGTTTAAATTGAAGAGCCCACTTGTCACTAACTCCGACCTCTCCATGACTATCGGCAGGCAGTTGTAACTGTTTGGTTACACCATGATATTTAGTCCCTGTTCCAAGATTTGCCCAATTAAGATAGGTTTGTCCTTTGTTAATCTCTGATCTCCAAGAACCACCTTTGACAAAATCTGATGGTTTAAATGGTACGAACCCAGCATTTGTTGTCCAAGTATTCAATGCCTCAAAACCAATTGCATTAACCAACCACTCCGACTTTTCAGCCGGTACAGTATCCGTTTCATCAACTTTTCCAAGCTGAATAGCGCCATACTCAGAAACAACTCCAATATAACCATTTTCATGATTCATATGAATATCATAGTCTAACCAAGCAGATTCTGATCCGTTGTTCGTTACAATTGCTTCAAGAATACCATCCGAGTTGAGAGTAGCCGGAAACTGTTGTACGATCGTTGATCGGGCAATACTCTCAGGAATAACCCAGTTAATAGTACCCTTACCTAAAAAAACTATTTCATCAAAGCTGATTGTTTCCTTTGGGATTGCATAGAAAACTCTATTTGGGAGATTGCCGAAAATCAAAGGTTTGGGTTCAGATACGTTTAAAATACGCTGTAACTCATCATACTTTTCACCTAAATCATTTCTCATGAGAAATGGCATTGGTATAATTTTAGACTTGTATGTTGTGTATTCAAAATCAGATCCTCTTGGGGTTCCTTCTGTATCTGACAATGAAGGCTGCCAATTCGCACCAATAAATGGAGTGAACCCTCTTAACACTTCAATATATTCCCCAAGTTCATACCCATTAAAATTTACAGAAAATGTCATCGTTTTGGTTTCACCCCATTCAACATATTTTTAAAAGATTCGGATGTTGCTTGTTCTTCGTTAATTGGCTCAGCAAAGATTCTGGAAAATTCCCGCTTATCAACTTCCTGTTTGAATATTGCGGGACGATTGGCCAATTTTATAACGGCATCAACCATTTTATTTTCAAAGTCACTTGACTGGTAATTATTATTAATAATTTGATTAGCAGCATTTGAAGATGATGAACTTTTTCCAATATTAGATACTAGCTCCGGTGTCAGTCTTCCATTTATCAATGCATCCATTGCTGGTATTTTACTAGGTATATTTGCTATTAAATCGTTAAAATAGTTTGAATCAAACTCGGATTCTATACCCTTTTGCAACTCATTAGCCCAGGTAGAGACATCTGACTTAACTTCAGAAAAACCGTTTATAAGTCCTTCTTTTAAGCCACTAACCAAGGCTAACCCATTTTCAATAAGAACTTTTTTATCGTATGGAATAGGTCCTTTTAAACTTGCTATCGTATCCGCCCATCCGGACACAGTTCTTTTTACATTCTCAAATCCAGACATCAATCCACTTAATAAACCATCAACCAATGCAATACCATTGTTAATCAACGCACCACCTGGTAATGCGCCGATTAAAGCGTTTAATAGATTGGCGCCTGCCTCTCTCATAGCTGATTGGTTATTACGAATATTATTAGCTAGCCCATTTACCAATGTAATACCGGCTTTAAATAATCGATCCTGTGCTCTTAGGATCCCTCTAACAGTGGCATCTACAATATCCATACCTGCACTGACGATTCGATCAATGTTGTTAGCAATACCTTTTAAAATTTGAACAATTAGATTTACACCTGCATTAATTACATCTTGAGCTTTTGAAGCCAATCCATTTATGAACTGAACAATTAGATTAAGAGCTGCAGAAACGATATCAGGCATCTTTGAAGCTAAACCATTTATAAAATTAATTAAAAGGTCCGCTCCTGCAGCTACAATACTTGGCAACTGTCCTGATAATGCCGTAAGGAACGTCACGATCAGTGTGCCAACAGCAGCTACTAGATCAGGAAGCTTTTGGGCAATACCATCAAGAATAGCAATTATTAGAGACATCCCAGCTACAACTATTTCTGGAACGTGCTCTGTCAATGCAGTTAACCATGTTACTATCAAAGTCGCTGCCGATTCTATCAAGGCTGGTAGTTGCTCAGTGATGCCATCTAGTAAGGCCAGAATCAATGCTCCACCAGCAACAATGATTTGTGGTAGCCCTGCTGTTAAAGCTGCTAATAAAGCCACAATGATTGCTGTTGCTGATAAAGCGATTTGCGGTACTAGAATAAGCATAGCTGCGGTGAACGCCATAATTAGTTGACTGGCAGACATTGCTAGTGAAGGTAGACCTTGTGCAATTCCAGATACAATAGCAGCAACTATTTGCAATCCTCCTGAGATAATACCAGGTAATGCAGAAGCAATAGCAGCGAGAATTCCCTCAATTGCTTTGCCAGCAGAACTTCCCACTTTTGGTCCATTGCTTTCTAGACCCGATGCAAGAGAATCAAAAGCATCGATTATTTTATCGATTCCTTTAGAAACATCTCCGCCTCCTAGAGCCTTTGCAATTAGTTCAAACGCTTTGATAAACAATCCAATAGGTCCAAGTGGTCCAAGAAAAACTGACTGCAGGATTTTAAGAGCAATTCAAATGGATCTATTGATTTTTCACCACTTTTGAATCCGTTTATCAATGAGCGGATTCCTAAAGCGATTTTGGTCATTCCGTTCCACAAGCTTTCAGGAAATACCTCCAAAAAATCTGCTTTTAAATTGGTTACACTTACCGAGAAATCATCAAGTGCTATTGCTTTGAAAGCTTTAGCAAGAGTTGAAATTCCTTGTACTATTCCTTTAGTGCTTTGTGCGAATGATGTCATGCCGTTCCATAGAGATTCAGGGAATAGTTTGACGAACTGATCATGTAAATCAGAAAGACTTACACTGAAGTCATTGAAAACAATCGCTTTAAAAGCTTGTGCCAGCAACTTAATACCTTCTATAACATCTTTAACAGGAGCCATAAAAGATTGTAAGGTCTTGACCGCTCCATTAACCTTTTCTCTAAAGGTATCGCTCGTGTTGTAAAAATAGATAAATGCAGTTACCAATGCACCTATAGCTGCAATAACAAGAAATATCGGGCTCGCTAAAACGGATAAAGCAGTGCTTATCATCGAACCGATCTTGGCAAAGCCAACTGCTTTTAACCAAACAGCCCCAAATGCTGCAGCTAAAGTAGTTATGGCACCCACTACGACATAAACTAACGCAGGATTTTCTCTAAAAACCTCTGCTAGTTTTGCCATCGCTCCACTAATTTTTTGAACAATTGCGAGAAATGGATCAAGCAGTGGAGCACCAAAAGCTGCCCCTAAATCAGTGATGGCTTGTTTCATGTTTCCAATAACGTTCTCAAGACCACCGCCTTCACGTGCAGCTTGTCCTAATGCTCCTGATAACTTGTTACCATCCTCAACCATTTGTAAAAGTGTCAACTGCTTCTGGGCTTCGGATAAGTCGTTAAATGATTTTCCGTAAAGCTTATTTGCAGCTGCATTTCGAGTGGTTTCAGTGGAAGAAATCCCAAGTGCTGCATCGTTTTCGTAGTTTCCTTTTAAATACGACTGTAAACTCTCAGAGACTTCGCCAATTGATTTATCATAAAAAGCAGCGCTGTCGGCTGCCGCTTTAGTTGCTCGGCTAGTTAAATCTAATGCATCTGCTGTATCCATCCCAGTGGTTTTTGCAAATGCTGCCATAGAAGTGAAGGCAGGTTTCAAACGATTAGGCAGAATATTTGTTTCTTTAGAGATTGAATCAATGCTACTTTGAGCATTCTTTTCCAAATTGCCGAATACTTGTGAGAATTGCGCATCCATAGCTTGCATATCAGCTACTGATTTAATTGAAAAACCGGCAACAGCAGTACCGACAGCTAAAATGCTCAAACTAGCTTTTTTGGCAAACTCAACAGATTGTTCAGAAAGTGAGTTGAAGGCTTTGGACTTCCCAATCTTGTTGTCTAACTGTTGAGCCGCTTCATTACCAAAATCTTGATACTGCTTTCGTGCTTTGACGGTATTAAATTCGACATCAATGATTACGGAACCATCATTCATCCTTCACCTCACCTCTTTCTTCTTGTTTTTTCAACATGTATTCACGTTTTTGCTTAAGATCCATCATTTCAAATTCCAAGTTTGCTCGATCTTCTTTCAAAGCCACCGCTAATTTTGCTTTTCTTATTTCTTCAATTTCATCTGGTGTGGCTTTTTCTGGGTATTCCATCATGCGAATCTTGATGACATTTTTGAACTTGGTATTATCAGACAAACCAGCTAATAAATGGTTGAACTTATCCCAATGCAGTGTTCCCTTGCTTCTTTCCACCATCAAATCCATCCCATAATTCATCAAAAAAGAGGAATAGATGTAGCCAGAATCCTGTTCGAATTCATACCACTTCTTTTCCTCGTCTTCTAAGATATTTCCTTTTAGGTCACGTTTGACTGTTGTGCTTTCAAATTGATCCCCAGCAATCCTTTTGATAATAGCGTTTGATAAGGGAATTAAATCATCTTGCGGAATAATTTCTGCTAATTCTTCAATCGTTTCGGGAAGTTCTTCACCCCAATCATGAGATAAAATTAGGATAATGGAATATAGTACTTTTCCTTCTTTAGATAATTCGGAATCTTTCCACATTTCGTACCATCGGAGAACACGAGAAAATTCTAGATTTAATTCATAAGTGTTTTCATTGATTACGACCGAATCATCCATACCCCAAGCAAGAGAGAATGCCATAAAGCATCACCTCTATTTCTTTTTACCGTCGATATAGGATTGTGCTTTTTGTTTCGTTTGAAGCTTTTTATACTGGTCAGCAACTTCAAGGAATGCTCCAACAACCAAATCAATTTCATCATCTGCAGCATCCATCAGTTTATCGAAAGATCCTTCACCCAGCACTAAATCAATAACATCTTTGACAACGGACTCAACTTTATCATTAGCTTCAACGACTGCTTCGTAATCACCTGATTCAGAAGCTGTTTTAATAACCGTTTCTTGCTTTTGAATAAATTCAAGCATTTTGGGTAATTCTGACAAATACTGATCACGATATTTCTTACCTGTTTTGATTCCGAAATCTAAACCCGCAATTCTTACTGGTTGAACCTGCTTTTTAAAACCTACTTCGATTAAATTATTTTTTGACATTTGTAATTCCTCCTAATTTTTTATGTAAAAGAAAAAGGCTAGTACAATGACTAGCCTTCTGGAGTTGTATCTGGTTTGGTATCTTCTGGAACACCATTGAAAGATACTTGCATTTCAAAGTTACCACGGTTGTTTGGTCCCCCGCCGGTATGGACGATACCTGACAAGGTAGCATTACCTTGAATTACTCGGCCATCTGGTTCAGTGTGACGGAAAAATACAATTCGATCTTGTCCAGCTTTATTTAAACGATCGCGTACAAATTCTTGAGCTGCATCAGTGGCATATTTTCGGTGACCAGTAAAAGCATAAACACCGGTAACTCGTGTGATATCGGTGTTTGATCCACCTTTATCACCGTAATATTCATATGTTTCAGATGATTCATCTTGGGAAGGCGTTGCTTCCTGAATACCATCTGCTAGCTCGTGAACGGTCGTAGGTGGCACAAGTTTTCCGTTTTCACCAACCGTTGCAGCTACACCGATTTCATATTTGTTCATCCAGTTAGGTGAATAGCCTTCACCAGCTGCAAAATACTGTAAATTCATTTTCATGAAATTCCCTCCTATTTACTTATATTTAATCGAACAGTTAGTACATAAAGATATGCATCATGTTCTTGAATTCCTAAATTTCTAGGTTGTGTGTAAACTTCACTCGAATCAAACAAAAATGAGCCATCGCTCGAGCGAAGTGTGACCCATTCACCATTTTCTTTTCTTGGCAATTTATCAAAGCTATCTGCAATCTTCCAAGCATCATTAAAAGCTTGTGATTGGTTTGTGTTTTTAATAATGATTTGAACCATGAACGGAATTTGCCTGTTTCTAGCCAAGTCCTGCTGTCCTCGTCCGGATGCAATTCCTTGTATAGATAAATCTCGTTCATTGTGCTGAGGAGGTTTGTCTTCTTGAATGATTTGCTTCCCAGTGCTTGTTACTCTTGGTGTTTCAAGTTCTAATAATCGTAAGTGATCAGCAATTCGTGCAAATAAATCCATCACAGAGCCTCCTTAATTGCTTTTTCTGCCACATCCAGTACTTCATCCATATCTTGAGCTTTCGCAACCTCAGCCCATCGTATGGATGCTTGAGGATTGTGGTTTTTAGATGGAGTTCCCCTATAATATGCGTACCCAGCATACTCTGTACCCCATACCAGTTTTCCTTTTGGGAAATCACTATCAACCCAAACACTAGCTTCAGTTGCCCCAGTGTCTTTCTTAACATACTGATTAGCCGCTTTAGCAAATGCGATTGCGGTCGGATTCAGAGCGGATTCGATAGCTCTCTCAATACGATCGAAATTACCTTCAAATCTTCCGCTCATTGCAACATCACCTCAATATGATGCGGATCTAACTGGTCCGTGAAAACCTCATAGCATTCAACGATTTTTAGTTTGCGGTTTTGAAATGTAATTGTTCCATCCTCGCTAGGATTTACAAAGGTTTTGAATTAACAGCATCGACGTACAAAATGCCGTTAGTCAAAACCTCTGTATTATCCGTTTTTATAATTCTTTTTCGCTTAGGAGTAAACCTCACATGTTCAATCTTCTGTGGTTTAGGTAGTTCACCACTTCCATTGAGCCATCATCATCAGGCTTTGGAGCCTGATAGATAACCTCATGAATCAACAAGTGTTTAGGTATTGGCTTAAATGACACCGATCCTCACACTCCTTTTTCTCAAAAGACCGGTTCCCTCTAGATATGAAAGACAATTTGGAGCGACCCGATTGGCTTGCTTACTCGTTGACGTTGTTGCGCTAGAATAGCTAAACCCGCCGATAGAAGCGCTTTGACCGCTCAAAGTATTTCCTGTAACATCAAGATCTATACCTTCAACTTGATAGTATTCAATTTGAGCACAACAAGCTTTTTTAATCAGCAGCTGTACATGTTCGGAAAATTTATCCAAACCGATTTTAGGCACTTGATAATCTGTCAAAGAGTCAATAATGTCCGAAGCCCTTTTGGATAGACGCGAAAAGTCCTTATCATCAACAGGAGTTCCCTCGTAATCATTCTTATAAAAGGCTTCATCAACATAAGGTTCAGACATGATCTTCACCTACTTTTCTTTTTTGTCTTCCTTCTGATCGTCTTTGCCGGCTTTCTTGTCATCTTTCTTTTCTTCAACACGTTCTAAGAAAGAATCATCTAGATTTACAGCAACTTCTTCAGCACGTTTGACGGTCATGTCAATGACCGTCCCTGCTCATAAACTTCTTTAGTTTCTTTATCACGGAATTTTTTTAATACGTTGTATTTTGCCATGTTTTTCACCGTTCCCTTTCTTATCCTTCTGGAGTAGCGTCAATACCGAAGTAAGCTAGTGCTTTAGGTTCACGAATGATGAAGTCAATATCATCAAGCATGAAGTGATATGTTGCCTGTTTTGCAACGGCACGACTGTCTTGAGCAGCAGTTGTCAATGTAACAGTTAAACCAGAAACTACAGCTAGGTTTTCGTATGGAGTAAACAGAATTACATTGTTTTCCATAGACTCGACAACTTCGACGCCAAATCCGCCGATATTGCGTGAGCACCATCCACGAGCACTGCATCACCCAAAGCAGTATTTCGATTTTGTAATTCAACAACATAGTTTGTTGCTGTCGCTTGAGACATAAAGAACTTAAATGTTCCTTGACGCAAATATTTTGGTTCAATTCTAGCAGTTGCAGCTGTTAGCTCTTGAATCGTTGGCAATTTTGCACCTTCTACTTTAACTTCAGCAGATGCTTTAGCCATTTTGATGTAACCATCATTTAACTTCACGAATGCATCAGATGAAGATTCATCCCCATTAAATGCTGAGATCTTTCAAATCCGCTGCATACTGAGCTTGCATTAGTGAAAAGTAACGCTTGACGGACATCTTGCCCACGAGTACGAGCGGTATAAAATGTATTGCTGTTCTCGATCCATGTATCCAAGTAAACCGGAACAAGAGAGAATGGTACTGTGTCTTCTTCTTTGATATCCGTGCCAGTATCTTCAGTGTTAATACCTAGATGTTTTTTCAATGTACGCTTTTTAACACCTAATTTATCCAAAAGATCCTGTACCTGATTTGGCAAAATGGACAAATAATTTCCCGATAGTTCCTGCAGTTGCAACTGCATCTAAGAAGAACGCTCGAGCATTGTCTTCACGTAAGGTAACGTTGTTACCAGCTTTCAAGATTGCGTTCATTTGTTTGATCAATGTTTCGTTCGATAAAACGTTTGCCATTTGTGTTTCCCCCTTTATTCAGAAATTGGGAAAGCAGCGTCCACATAAGATGGTACAACCGATTTCTCAACTGTTTCTGTGTAATTTTGTTCTGCATTGTTGCTGATTCGAGATTTTCTAGATTCTCGATCTTCGCATTCAAAGGTGCTACAGCTTCTGAAACAGCCTTAGCAATAGCATCAGCATCTAATTCAACGCTAGCTTCTGAATTCGCTGTTTCTGGTTTTTCATCTGATTTATCGCCTTTTTCCAAAGCTGATAAACGATCGTTTACTGGTTTCAGCGCTTCGCCGAGTGCTTTTTTTAACTGTTCTTCTGTCATTTCCTCATCCTCCTCGGATTTATTTGTACTAAAAAAGGACTTAACCGTTTCGATTAGTCCTTGTTTGGTAATTGATTTAGTTGTATTTATTGTGCCGATAAGTGTGGATAACTCGCCGATTTCCGACTGAATGCTGGCGACTTTATCCGCATCGCTGTCTGTGTAGTTGTCCAAGATTGACCAAGTGGCCGATCTGAAAGCATCGATCGCCGCATTAACATCCCGATAGGTTTTACCTCTTTCAAAGTTATCGGCAGTCTGCTTCTGAACTTCTTCGACCTGAGCTGTACCGGCCAATGAATATCCTGTAAAATCACCTTTCTGGATTGACTCCCACATTTCATCAGTAGCTTTAGTGACAAGTACCCACGTTCCTTTTGTGATTGTGGTTTCGCCGATAGTCATATCAACAGGGGCAACGTAACTCTCTACTACTTTTCCAGCATTCGTGGTGAAATCGTGCTGTTTGTCAATCTGTTGATAATCCGCCATGAATCCATGTGCAGCCTTCTCGATTGTTTCAGCATCCATGAAATCTCCATGAACATCTTCAACATCAGGCTCATAAACAATACCATATACAAGCTTTTGTGGATCATCCGATTTAGTGACCAATTTAACTTCGGTTTCAAAATTAGGTTTTAGATCTTCAGCAGACTTAGTAAGAAAGAATGATTTCTTATTGGCTGCCTTATCTACATATGAAACATGTGTTACAAGAACGTTTTCTAGTTTTCGCATTTTCTCACCACCTTTCAATGGTTTTACGGATTCGTAAAATTCCAAAATTCATCGCATCTCAAAGTTTTCTTATTGGAATGTCGATCGCTGACAATATTGTATCCACGCAATTTGGAATTTTTATCGATTTATTATTTTATTTTTCCATCATTATCACTCCTTTCGTTGCAAACGCTTCATAAAGTTATATAATCAAGATATTGGCAAGTGGTCTGCCAATTTAAAAAGGAGGAACTTTTATGATAGTGATTAGCGCCAGCAATCCAAACAAGCAGCATATAGAAACAAATCAGCACGGAGGTTTCATTGAAGTTCAAGTAGTAGATACTTTAAGAGTAATTTTTTTAAAAACCAATGACAAAAGGTTTGGACAGTTTACATCACAAGAGATCAATTTTGATTTTATAGGCGATATTTATATAGATGGCCCTGTCACTATAAAGCTTATTGACTAAAGGTTCATACAGTTGGATTGAATTCCGGCTCCACAAAACAATGACAATGAATCGATTCTCGAGCAGATAACCTAGGGTCACGAGGATAACGGCAACTTTCGCCATTGACGATGAAGTACTCGCCTTTAGCGATTGTTTGACCGTCCATCGCCTCGTGACCTTTTCTCGGTTCTTTTTATGCCATGAGTATGACGCCAGGTCATGCCAATAACAGCATCGTTTTGCATGAACGCTTCATACTGGCTGCCAGAGTACATCCTTAATCCCTCAGTGATCGCAGTTGTTCTGGCACGATTGCGAGAGAATTCAGGGAGTGAAGACAGCTTACTTTCTAACCATCGGATGCCTTTACCTTCATCAAAAGATTCTTGAATTACTCCTACAAGAGCGTTCTCTGTGGTGACATTCATTAACTTGGGCAGCTTCCTGAGCCATTTTTCGATGTCTCGGTAGTGTTTGGTCTGATAATCAAAGTCCTCAGATCCGTCATACTTGGTATTAAATTCATCAAACAACCAAAAGAAAGCTTTTCTCAGTTCTGGGATAACACTTTCTTCCATGTTTGATTTGAATGATCGTCCACGAAGCATAGTTTTTATAGATAACTTGGTAGGTTTCTTTTTCGATTCTCTACGAATTTTTTACCTTTTCCCATACTTCCTCGTAATCTACTTGCAAGGTGTCATCGATCTTCTCCTCTGAATTTAAGATGAACGTAAGTAATATTGGGACAAATAAAAAGCCTGCTTTTTCTAGAAGCTTGGTCAGTTCATCATCCTCTTCTTTTTTTAGCTGTAAAGCGGCTTTGATTAACTCTTCATCATTCAATTGCCTTCACACTCCGGATCATACGACGAATACTTGCTGCAACTTCACTAACTTCTCCTTCACCGTATGCTTTAGATATGTCCAATTCACCAAGATTAAATGCTGATGACGATGATTGTCTATTAAGCGGATAATTGTACTCTTCTCCATCAAAAGCTTCTAGCGGCTTGTTGAGGGCTTTAGAAAGGATATCCCTCAAATCATTAGGAGCGACTGCATTTGCTTGGATAGCTGGTGTGAGGATTGCTTTCACATCCTCCATGTTTACAAGATTGGATGATTTCAGAAATACTTCAACATACTTGAATTCATATTCCCTAAAAAGCGAATTAATACGCCAATCGTAAGATTCTCGCATAGGCTGGAACACTTGCTCTTCCGTCAGTTCTTTAGCAGTCTCAGCAGTAGCTCTTGTATAGTCGCTTGATCTTGCTACATAAATTGGGGGCAAACGAAATGCTCCAAGGACTGATTCAATGACGTTCTCATCATACTCAAGAAATAGAGCATCTTTTTGTAAGATGTCAGCTAGCTTCTCAATGTTAATGGCTGGCTTGAATTTATCTTCCCCATATCCTAGCCCTTCTTCTGCAGGACTTACTTTTTCTGCTTCTAGCAATAAAAACTTATGCTGATTTTCTTCCCCACCAATTGCATTAGCATATGCCTGTAACGTGGCTTCGGATTGTTCAGTCAGCTGCGCATTCTCTAGCGTGATGGCAAGAGGAATATGTCTTCCCTGAGTAAAATATCGATAGTTCAATTCGTCGGCTTTGCGATTTCCAAGTATTTTAATCAATGGACCTACCCAGCGAGGCTTGCCATAAGGATCTTGAAAATCACCATTTTTAAGGTGAATGATTTCAGTAGCTGTGCCTTGTCCCTCAGAACCCACGCTTCCATTTGAATTCAATGGAGTAGAGTCCCCATAGGTTTTATACCACGTTCCGGACTCTTTAACAGAGTCATCCATAGAATCACGAAAAACAAAATAGCGGACTTTTATTTCTGATCCGTCCGCATTTATCACTCTATTTAGTTTGGTCACAGTCATGTACTCAGGTTTGACGGAATCAATTCCTACAACATCACCTTTAAGATTACGAATAACTTCAATATATCCATTCCCACATTCTTCAACGTGTCGAATGACCTCCTCAATCACTTCTTTCGGCGGACGTTCAAAGGATAATTCTTTGAGAAGGTTATCCAATTGATTCCATTCCGCCTTCATTTCTGCTGTTTCTTCGGTGTCGTCAACCTTGTAACGTATACCAAAACCAAATCCAGCCACGTTCGTTACGTATGCTTCAATTGACTGATTCAGAATGTCAGATATATCGGTGATTGATCGTAAAGTAGCAATATCATATGGTGGAGATAATTGGGTCAAATCTCTTCTTCGATCAAACCACCTGCAGACTTAAACTTTAGAGTTCTTTTCTTCTCAATGCTCACGTTCTTTTTGATATATTCTTTAGGAACAGATCCTGACGATCCGCCACTAATAATTTTCGATGTCAAGAAACCACCTCCTAAAATGCTGTCTTTCTATTTGTACGTCTTTTCTTGCCTTGCTGACCTTTACGCCTTTCCAGTTCAATAGAGTATCTCAACATAGCCATTGCATCATCAAAGAAATTCACCGGAACATCTGTAAAAGTATTGGATTTCTCGTCCTTTCTCCACTTCCATTGTTGTATTTCTTTGATTGTATTTGTACAACTTGGATGGATATGGATGCGCATCTGCTTCAAATAGTCGATTTGCGCTGACACACTTCCGGGTTCTTTTACAACAGGTTCAGCATGATAGCCAGCTTTGCGCCACATTTTAATTCGATCCGGCTCGGCAGAATCACACCACATAACCAGTTTTTTATTGATTCTTTTTTCATTAGCGATCGCAATAAGTTCACTCGTATCTTTTTCGAACTCGTAGATTTCACGGCACAAAAAAAGCTCACCATCTTTAAATCCAATCTCACCAATAGCATTGGCATGATTGAATCCAAAGTCTTGAGCGTTAACCATGTAGTCAAAACGTTCTGGATCTGTGTTAAAGTTTTCTACAATGTAATTAGTAAGGATAAGTCCACCGGACTCACCCCATTCGCCGAGCCCATAGATTTGATATCCATCAGGATCACGCTCTTTCCGCATCATCATCCGCCGGTGATAGGCTTCATCTATGAATCGATTCTGTAGATATGTGGATTGATGAGTAAAAATGTCTGGATGTGTTACATCAAAATACTTTGCCTTAATCCAGTGAGTAGCAGATACCGGGTTAAAAGTAAAAGTCATTTGATAGTAAAGATATGGGTTAAAATCCAAATTACCACGTAAACGGTCATCAAGAATATCTACATCGGCTTCATAAAGTTCTGTTGCTTCCTCAATCCATATCCAGGTGAGTTTACCACGGTCAAAAGTAATAGATTTTACTTTTTCTCGTTGTCCGTCATCTTTCATCCCACGAAATATCACTTGATTACCAGTAATCTTTGATTCGAGCATCATAGGCGATGATTTAATGGACCAATATTTGTGGTAGTCAGATCCGTAAATCTTATAAATAGCAGACTTCAATTCAGCATACGTACTATCTTTATTTGACTCGGCGACTTTACGAACACAAAGAAGATTTGCTCCTTTATATCTCGGATCTCCAAGTTTTATGATAAAGTCTTGCGCAGTATTTACGGATTTACCAGAACCCGCTGATCCTTTAGCTAATCGATATCTTTTCCTAGTGGTGTTATAGGTTTGGAAATTCCGGTTAAATTGTACCTTAACTATCATTTGACGCTTCGTTTTCGCCATCACCATAATCAACCACCACCTTCAGATCCATATTGCCATCTAGCTCAACTTTGTCAGTCCATAGGCTATACCTTTTGCCAAGAAGTTCAGCTGCTCTTATACGATCTTTATTAGCTACTTGCACATCTTCTATCGTTGAGCCATATTCAGCTCCTTGAAAGACTACCGTTTGATCTGTTTCTTCTCCTCGCATAACCTTACTCAAATATTCCAGGACCTCTTCTTGATTAGCGATTTTTTCTGACTGCAGCTGTTCAAGCCTTTCGTCTATATATTGTCTAATGTCAGGTTTTGTCAGGTTCTCACTACCTACAGACTTAGCAGTTCGTTTACTATACCCAGCAGAAATAGCGGCTTGAGTAGCATTACCGCTGATAATGTACTCATCCGCAAACCTACGTTGTTTTTCAGTTAATTTCACTACTCTCACCTCGCAATCTGTGTTTGTTTTGTAATTTTATGTATAAAAAAAGACCTCGATTGAGGTCTAAGTTTCATCTTCATCTGTCGCCACATGAACTTGAGCGTCCACTTTGCTACCTATTTGATTGATGAACACAGTTTTAACTTTAAAAACACCAGAGAAAGTTCCATTTTTCCCTTGAGCAGTAACATTTAGCATATCTCCGACTCTAGGAATAATAGGAAAGTTCAAAATTTGACCATTTAAATCGTCTTCTATACTATTTACGACATACAATAAAATTTTATAAGAATTCAATATAATTCACTCCTTTACTAAGATACCGTTATCATACCTTATATATTGGAGTTTGCTACTTTACCAAAACAAAAACAGCCCCGAAGGACTGTTTAGTAGGAATCACCAAAGATCATGTGAGTAATCTAATTGACAACTCCCAATCAGGAATGTAGGACTTGAACCTCACGACTTTCAGATTAAAAATCTGATGCTCTACCAAACTGAGCAATTCCTGAAAAAGACGGCTAGCGAATGAAGATAAGGAGTGTGTTCAACTCCATTCATAATAGATTTTTTGTCGCCGTCTTAATTAAAAACAGGACGCTGGGAATAATTTTCAGAAAGGAGGTCTGCCAACGTATCTTAAAGGAGTGCGCCCTGTTATTTACAATAATTGATAATACTATCTTACTATGGATTATTGGTACTAAACCGCCATTATACCGCCAAAAAACCGCCATTTTTCAGCGATAAGCGACAAGCTTGCCACGACGATAACTTTCAGCAAATTCAACCAATGCATCTGATTTCATTCGCTCAATTTGCCGAACTGAATAGCCCATCTCATCTGCGATCCGTAGATTAGAATACTGATCTTGTAAACAGAAGCTATAATGAAGTATCTGTCTGCTTGTTAGCTTCAAAGCCATAAGCGCTGCAATGATTGCATCTCTTTCTGTTTCTGCATCTAATCTTTGAATAAAAGCATCTTCGGACTTGTTTCCATTACTAGGTGTTCTAGGCATATCAGTAATAATCGGTGAGCGGACATCGATCTTTGAACGACCTGCAATCCGCTCCAACCGACTGTAGTTCTTCAAAACATATCGTGCATTCTTTCTCGTTTGCGAGAAATCAACTTCTCTTAGTAATAGCATCATTGCTTAATCGCCCCTTTATTTGGTATAATGAAGTTACCTTGGCGGGGACAAAATCATTATTTTGGGGGCATTGAGCGATTGCTTAATGCTTTTATTTTGCTTTACTTTCGATCTCTTTAACTGCTCTGTGACGATCACTTCGATGATCAAAGCCATCTTGTTCCATAAAATAGCTTCCTCCATAATCTTGCTCCTTTTCGTCTGTAGCCTTGCCTATCACAACACATAGAAACATAATCACGACAAAAGCCGTTGTACCTAGTACTGCAAAAGTCATCTTCATCCTCCCGCTTCCATCGCATCTCTAACTAACGGATCATTGATAATAGTTTTGTACTTCATTTGTTCATGCTGCAGCTTTTCTTGTAACTGCTCAATTTGTTCCTGTTGATCAACTATCGTATAGGATAACCAACTTGTAGCGATTATTGCAGATAGTATTATTACAATAAAAGACTTATTCTTCATATGAAGCATTTCATCCTTCCTTACTATTAGTGTTTTCATACATTGATTTGATACAATAAAACTGTCAGGCGGAAAACTGGCAGTTCACTGTTTGAGATGGTAGTAATTTGCCATCTCTTTTTTGTACACAGCAGTTCCCTTGACGAATGCTCAATTTTTACTTTAGAATGTTTGTAATGCCTTTATATTCTTTTAACTAACCCTTTCAAGTTTTTAGGCATTGCCAGCAACTTTATAGTTGTTGGTTTTTTTATTTGCTCAAAAAGACTGATTAAAGTAATATTTAAAAAAAGGCAACTCCTAACTAAATGCAATTGAGGCCCGATTCATTTTAAATTTAGTCTTTCCAGTACCCGAATGCTCCAAGGTACTGGTTTTTTTCGCATATATATAATTTTTTACTTACACACTTTGTTCTGTTATCCTTTACTTCGAAGGTGCTTTTATGGATAACTGTAAGAGAATTGATATATGTGATTTATTTGATTCAAATAGCGCAGATATAAACGACTTATTGCTTCGAGGTATCTATGATAGAGAAATGTATATTGTATGGTATGAAATAATTTTTCCTTACCAAAATATAAAGATAAGTGATATTTTTGAAGATGATTATAAAATCCATTTCTAGTATCAAATGAGATTATTTAAATTATATTCATTCATCTAATCCTTTTCTCTTACTTATTTGATATAAAACTACGGGAGGTAAACTAATGAAATTTCATAAATATAATGATGCAGATAAAACTTATCTTGGTTTAGCTGTAGCTTTTTTTGTACTAGGAATAGGGTCAAAGTTCTTTTGGATTCCAGCTGTTTTATTTTTCTTAGTTGCTTTCCTTAAAATTAGATATTTAGGTATTTTTTAGTTATCGCTGACGATTGCTTTCTATATGTTTTGAAATGACAATTCATTTCATTTATCGTTTAATGAAACTATTTATTTAACGAGTCATTTCATTATGCTATCCTTAGGAGAAGGAGTGATAAAATGAAATATCTTGTACAATGTTTACTAACGACCTTTTCGTTTGCAGTAGTCGCAATTCTGATTGGGGTTATTTCTAAAGATTTTACATTCGAAACAATCCCTTTTTCGGAAATTTTATACTCAACTCTAATCTTCTCTTTAGGATATATAGCCGCTACACTTATTAATGTAATCTACAGAAAAGTTAAATCCAGAAAAAAAACTAATTAAATCTATTCATCTATTTCGTCGGATAGCTGACTAATCTTCTAGCAATATCGTGTATCACTGGCACAGTAACCGAGTTACCTGCCTGCTTATATAGTTGGCTATCGGAATTGACTTCTTTTGCACGATCGAATGCCCGATCTGGGAATCCTTGCAGCCGCCAACATTCTCTAGGTGTTAGTTTTCGAATCTGAAATTCTTCTGTAACTACAGCTTGCTTTTTTCCTGTTAGTAAAGTATTGGCAATCCCCTTACCAACTCGCCCCCGTCTTGTTTCAGAATTTGGATGGCTGATATTGATTGAATCTCCTGGCAGGGCTTGTGCGTAACCTTGTGCAGTTGCTTCTTTTATTAAAATTGCGGCATCATGGTTCTGCGACTTAAGTGTTCTGCTTAGTCCAGGCAGCACACCACGACTAAACCTTTCGGAATCATTCGTATAAAGACCTCCGACAACCATGACACCATGACCATCCTGAGCCGTTAGCGTGAACATTTCTTCGCCGTCTTCTTTGAATCGTCTGCCATTCTGACGTTTTCAGTACGATCAGGCGTTAGTACTGGTATAGCTATCTGCTTAGGTCCTTTATAGTCCGTGGCTGCCAAAGCACCAACTAAGCCCTTAGAACTATAAACCACTTCCCTTTGTCCCAGCGAAGATTGATATTTTCTTTTTGTTGACCCTACAATATTTATTCTTCCAGATTCTTTATTAATGCCTCCACTTTCTCTTTCGAAAGGAAATACTTGCTCGGTACGTTCTCCTCTAAGATGTCCGATAATGAATACTCGCTCCCTGTTTTGTGGAACGTAGTCTTTAGAGTTATGCACTTCCCATTCCGCATCATACCCAAGTTCATCCAAGGCTCTGAGGATTGTCTCGAACGTAGCCCCTCCTTCGTGATTAAGCAGTCCCTTGACGTTCTCAAGGAATAAAAACCGTGGTCTGAGAATAGATGCGAACCTTGCAATCTCAAAGAAGAGAGTTCCTCTAGTATCCTCGAAACCTTGCCGCTTTCCAGCGATTGAGAAAGCCTGACACGGAAATCCTCCACAGATAATGTCGATATCTCCGATTCCTCGAATAAACTCATCTGAAACTGATGTGATGTCATGCATCTCCACCTCTCCTTCTGTATTATGAATAGCTTTGTAACTTGCTCGAGCAAACTTATCTATTTCACAAAAGCCGACACATTCATGACCGGCTTGTTCCATTCCAAGACGGAAACCACCGATACCTGCGAACAGATCTAAAAATTTCATTTTCCGTCTCCTTTCTAGTTGGTTATTTTGGTAGATAGCAAACTAATTAAAAAAACTTACTAAATTTACATTAAATAATCAGCGTTTTTATATATCATTAAAATAACGTTGATGTTAAGATTAATTTATTAAATATAAATAAATTGATAAGGGTCAAAAAATCAATGGCAAAGCTTCCGATAGTGACCGTCAATGATATTTTTAACAACAAAAATTGTATTCTTGACCTTAAGAATTCCATACGCAAAAATAATATTAAGGATATTGAATATTTTTACTCGAAATTATTTCCGTATGGCGAAAAAAACATTTGTGATCTATTTAACGATTCTTCGATTTTTATTCCTCCAATAAGCAAAAGTCCCTGTATTTATCCTAAACATATTGAATTTTATGATCAGCAGTTCGAGTATAATATGCCTGAGAAGTTTAGTAATTGATTATGGTTAGCCAAAATTGATTTTGTATTTCTGTCACTAACAGACTGACCACCCCAATTCGTTTAATCGTCTTTGATTTTTAAGTTTTTAATTTCTAGCGGTGTTAATTCAGTCACGCTATAACCTTTTAACTTGGTTACTACATCAACAAAGCTGTACTTGATTTCTGTTACTTCTCTTGCGATATAAAATTCATTGTCTCCCAATTCGCACACATCCCCGACCCTTACAGTGCGCCGCTTTTCGTGAGACGAAAGAGAATTAATCGAAGCCATTTTAGCTGTGCTTATGATTTCTGTTTCACTGGAAACTCTGTTATTTTTATCAAACGTACCGATTTTTTGCGCTACTACAGTTGCTTCGATTAGGTCATGCTGAAATCCTTTAATACCACCAGTATTAATAAATCGACCTTTAATGCGGTTGCCAGAAATAGCTCGTACTATCCACGAGTCCTCTTCATAATCAAAAAGATCGTTTAATTTTATAGAGTTGTTAAACCCTATTTTCTCTAACGTGATTAACTTGAGCATTCTCTCCTCCTAGTTGATAATTTCTTCCAATTACTGACTAACTACAACTTACATATTTCCTAAGACTATGCAGCCCTTTGCCACGCTTTTTCGTCTTGCGATCAATCCAAGTACCAGTTGTTCCCCAATAATCAATCATGCCTTTCGGAGTATTGATCGCAAATTGGTGATTGTTTGGATAATGCTTAAATTCAAAACCCAAAGCATTAATATTTTTTGTCGCTGAATCTCCCATGCGCTTAACATGCTGCGTTCTGCGCTCTTTCAGGTAAGGCTTAACATCTTTCCAATATTCGGCCATATCTCCCATGAAATACCTTCTCTCTTCCTAAAGTGGATTAATTTCGAGTTCTGTTCTTGGATTTAAGCTATATACTTTCCGGCAGATATTGACAGCGATTTGGCCATCGTCTTTATACAAAATGCCATTGACCGCATCCGTCACTGCTTTGAAATAGTTATCGATATCTGGTTTCTTATCGCAATACATAGTCTCTTCTTCTAGCAAAGTCCTGTTTTTCTTCACTTTCAAGATATAGGCTGGTGGATATACGTAGAAACAAATATCGATCATCACAGGGCCTTTCTCAATCAGCAGCGGCCTTGTTGACATAGCATGGTATTTGACTGCATTTTTGTATGCTTTCATCGCTGATTCCTCATAGGGAGTCTTACGATGCTTGGTGAACCTCGGCCTTGATTGAGGTTTTGGTGTGATCGGTATGACGATTTTCAAGCAATCTGCTCCTTTCAATGCTTCGTTTTGTTTAGATATGCTGCTAGTTTTGCATCAAGCTCTGCTTGACGCTCAGGTGATAACTGTTCTTCCCCCTGTTCGTTTACAGCCCAATCAGGTAGTTTTTCCTCACGTAGTGGCTTTTTAGTAAAACTAGATTGATTTTTATGTCGAACATCGTCAGCTTTAACATCATCCATAGTTTTGATGTTTTTCTTAACCCAACTTTGCATGATTCCTTTAGCATATCCGTAAGATTTTTGATCTAGTGCGGACCGCTTAATTGCTTCACAAACTAATTCTTCACCGATATCTTCCACCCATTGGCGCAAATCATCAGCAGCCAGTCCATTGAGCACTCCAAAAACTTCTTGGTAAAGCTGGAAAGGATTAGCAGGAGCAGAAGCTCTCTTGCCTTCCTCTGCTGTTGCTGGTGTTGGTGATGATGTTGTTGTTGATGCTGGTGTTGGTTGCGATATCGTATCGATACCGTATCCATACCCTATCGATAGGGTATTTTCTTTCGGTTTTAATGTTTGAATAGGGTATTTATATTCTTGACACTTCTTGATGACCTCAATCTCAAATTCAAGCGTCTTTATATCCTTTAATTCTTTATCAATGACTGCTGCGACTTTAGGAGATCTGGCATTGTTGTATTTTAGCCAGTTGACTATCATTAACTCTTCCGACTTTTCATTAAAGACAATTCGGCCTTCGCGAACGAGGAAATCAATATTTTCTTTTATTTCTTCTGCAGTCATATCTAGTTCGAACTTCGCATATCTAATATTGAATTCATAAACACCGCATTGGGTTGTGTAATCGTTCGATAAAAGATATAGGAAGAAAAGTTTTTGATCCTTGCTCCATTCACCGACTCGCTTGTCTTTCCAAAAAGTGGTATGGAGTTGTCTATATATAGCCATCCTTTAAACGACTCCTCCTAATCAGAGGGAGTGTGACTCCCTCGTTATTTGTTTAATGGTGGATTTGTTGAATCAAATAATGATTCTTGTCCTTCGTCTGTTACCGGATCATCAACAACTTTTTCTGCTTCTTTAAGATCCTGTGGCATAGGCTTCATATCCGATAGATCAGTTTCTTCAATTAAATCGTTGTTTTCGTCCACTCGAAAGACTTTCTCATCTGAAGTAATTGCTGATTGCATTTCTACAGATAAAAGGCCCCATTTGGATAACATATTCCTAAGAACTGTTTTAATGGCCATTGAGTCGTAATTATCAACCCAAGCTCCACTAAGCTTTTCTTTGTCATATCCTTTGGCATTTTTGATACGATGACTTTCAATTTCTTGTTTGGTCCAGTAAACTGTTTTCTTAAAGCCGTTCAATAGTTCGAAGAATCCGACATATCCAATCACTTCATCTGATACTTTAGCTTTGTAGTCAAACGTAAATTCTTCGGTCAATGGATTCCAATCGATCAACTGCCCATCGTAGATTGCCAGAGCGTTTAAAGCTTTATATTGGCCACTTCGTTGAGCAAGTTGAATATACCCCTTGTAACCTAGAATGAATTGAGCTTCGTTATGCTTGACCCATTTGTTCCCAACCTTTTCTGATCGATTAAAGGGAACCACATAAGCATAACCAAGGTTCTTATCAATCGGCAGATCCATTGTCGCTGCTTTTAAAGCTGATGCAATGATCGTCATCGGCTCGGCTTGAGATAGGTAGTTATCACCACCAACTAGAGTCATAAGTGATCCCATAAAGGAATCCGACTTCTCGTGAAGAATATCTGTAAATTTCTTTTTCATTGCTGGTGTGTTCATTAAAGCCTTGAATCCTAATTTAGATGGATCAACAACCTGTGTACTCTTTTCAGCTAATTGGTTCTTTAATGCATCATTTGTGGTCATATTATTTGATCTCCTTTTCTGTAAGTCTTCGTGATTCAGTAACGTTATAGATTTCTTCGTCTTTAGCTACTTCTGGATATTTTTCAGCAAGTTTCTTGTTGTTCATTCTCCTAGTGGATACTAACTTCCAAGAAACGATGTTTTTTGGAGCGATACCGATACTAGCATTTCTTTTGCCAAGTTCGTTTATGATTTCGTTATCCACCTGGCGAATGGCTGTTTCAATCTCTTTTTGCTTTCTTAAGTTCCCTTTTTGGTCAACTAAATCATCAAATGAAGATGGCAATGTGGTTTCTGTTTCATCAAGTTCCGAATACCGATCTTTTAAAAAGTCTGACGTTGCTTCGCTACCATCTATTTCTGGTTCTTTGCCAGCTAAAACATTTTCCTCCCAGAAACTAACTAATCGTTCGGTGATCATGTCAATCAGTTCTTGATCACGATCAACTCGTTTCCAAATGAACTTTTGTCCACCAACCAAAACGGCAATATAACAATATTTTTTATTTAAAACGTTCATGTAATGCTGAACCTGACACAAATAACTCAAAGGAACTTCTTCGCCCTCCCATTCTTTACCTAGGAAAGCATTTGCTGTTTTACATTCCAAAATAGCATTTTCCCCAACAACATCCCGATCGATGTTCGCTCGTAGAAATGGATGTAACGGATGCTCGAAAACCTGATTACGTCGACGAACTTTTTTTCCTGTTCGTTCTTGAAACTCTTTAGCGACAACTTCCTCTAACACATTTCCCCAATACGCTGGTTCGCTCTCAGTGTGTTCTAAATCGATTTGACCAGTCTTTTCTAGCCATAATTGATAAGGCGACTTCCATTTGTTTAACCCAAGGATAGTAGCGACATCTGAGCCACCTATACCCTTTCGACGATCTAATAACCATTCGTCATGAGTCATTTCAAGTGTTGATTTACTCATCATCTGTCATCTCCTCAATTGAAATTGGTTGGCCCCATCCGGGAGTTGTCAAATACTCGTCTAACGCTTGTTCAAAAGAATTCATTGTCATTTCTCCTTTTCTGTTTTAAAATGGAGACAAAGATATTTTCAAATAATTTCTTATGACTTGCTATTGCTTTGGTCGGCTAGCAAGTCTTTTTTCTTTGTCTTGGTAATCTTTAGCAGCTAAATCATAAACAACATTAGCGAAGCCCCATAAGAAAACTAATACAAGTCCTGCTGCAATGTGGATTGCTGTGAAAGCTACTACAAATAATAAAAGTACAGTAACGGTCAAAGTATCTTTAATTGAACGTTTCATAATTACGCCTCCTTATAGTTAAAAGTTCTATTGCGTTCTTCCCATTCCTTAACCTTTTGCAGATCATATTGAAGAATCCCGCTAAGTTTTGAAAAAGGAATCGGATCAACATCCCGATGTGTTAATTTAGATAACGTTGGTCTTGAAATACCAAGATAATCAGCGATTTCTTTTGCTTTCTTCCACTCAACCTCTAACACTTCATTTCTTCTCTCAAGTGGTACAACATTCTTCATTTGAGATATTTTCATAGTGGTTACCCCCTCATATATCTTTTTTTGATCCAGTGAGGCATTCTATCTTTAATAGCCTCTTGGATAGTGACGTTCAAAATCTTCAAGATAGAAAAAACGATCGCCATTTCCACAATAATTTCATCCAGAAACTCATCTGTGTAGTTTCTAAGCTCTGTTCTTTCAACATCGGTCAGCATTCTCACCTGTGATTCAGCTACGATCCTTTGAACCACTTTTTTCCGTTCCTTTCTTTCGTTTGATTCGATTTCTTGAAATATCTCAAGATCGTTCGTTGATTTAACATCTGCCAGTTGGCCATCCATTGATTTAAAAAACCCTAAGTATTGATAACTGATGTCTCCTGTTAATTCATCAGTAGCTTGATACCCGTTTTCTTTCATTGCCTCTAGATACTCGATAGCCTTGTCAATATTGACGTTGGCTCCATTAAAATGATCACTTACTGTTGCATTTGGTGTGCTTGCATCGATCGCTAATTCTTTCTGTCTCTTTCCCGAAAGAAATAATGATAGTTTTAAGGTCCGACCGATTTTTGCTGCTTTCGGCATGCTTTCACTCCTTTTATTCGTTATTGTTTTTGGCACAAACGGTCAATTGTTGTTTAAAATGAACTTAAGCAATAAGTTCTGGTGTTGAGGCGAACTGCCATTTATCGTCAATATAGAAATAAATGTCCTGTGCTACTTCATCGGTAGCTAAAAAACGAATGATGATTTCTTCAACACCGCCAGGGTTCAAGAACAGTTCGCCTTCAATACCGATTGAAATGCTAAACTTGCGTTTAATTGCTGGGATAATCATTTCTATATATTGTGGTAGAAATCCCGAATCGACATTCGCTTTGATCATTTGTGGTTTGTCTTTCATTTCGGCACCTCCTTACGTGTCATTTCGCGTAGTTTAGGTTCAAAAAAAAGAGTCCATTCAAAATCTAAAGCTTTTGCTATTTTCATAGCTTTTTCGACAGATGGTCTCCGTCTCCCTTGCTCTATAGATGAATAAGTTGTTCTCGGAATATTTGATAGCTGAGCAACTTCATCTTGTGTTAGATCTTTTTCTAAACGCAATTTAGTTAACCAGTTTTCCATAAAAATGATTCTCCTTTCAATGTGTCGTATTGCGTACTTTTATATTACTACGCATTTTGACACATGTCAACAAAAATTATTCTTTTTGACACATTCCATTTTTTTGATTTTAACATACGCGCATTGCGTAGTATCATTATTACATATTGAAGCATTGGAGGTGCTCAGATGTTCGGACACAGACTCATGGATTTAAGGAAGCAAAAAAAACTAACTCAAGCCGAAATGGCAGCTGTTTTAGGTGTCGCACGTACTACATATTCATCATACGAGCAAGGTAGACGTACCCCTGATGTTGATATTCAAAATAAAATAGCAGATTATTTTAAGGTTAGTCTTGATTATTTGCACGGTAGAACCGATTCTACGAATATTGAAAAAGATCCTAATCTTCTCGTTGCAACTCACGTTGATGACGATTTGACTGAAAAACAAAAACAAGAAGTACATGACTTCATCAAATTTATTAAGATGAGAGACCATGACAAAGAGTAGGTGATGTATTTGAATATTTCTGAACGTTTGATGGCTGAATATGATGAACTCACATATAAATTTGAGGAAAAAATGCCAGATCATCAAAACGGTTTAATCATTGGAAAAACAATCTACCTGAGACCTGGACAATCTGCAACTGAATTAGCTGCCACAATTTCAGAAGAAATTGCTCACTACCTTACCTCAGTTGGTGATATCACAGATTCAAATAATCCTGATCACCGTAAACAGGAAAGACGAGCACGTGATATTGGTGCTGTGATGCTTGTGTCACCTTATGACATCATAGATTGTTTTGAGGCGGGATGTATTTCTATTTGGGAATGTGCTGAACATTTGCAGGTGTCTGAAGTAACGTTTAAGGATGCAGTGAAGTGGTATGCAAGAAAATGGAATGGCATCAAAACAGAAAACAACTACACTCTCCTGTTTCAACCGAATGGGACTGTAGCAGTTTTAAAATCATTTAATAATTTTTAGGAGATGGGTAAATGACGGGGTTGTTTAGTTTTATCTTTATTTTCAGTTGCATTGGTATTTGGTATTTTATTAAGAGAAAACCGAATACGAGTAACCGAAATATCGCAATAGGATTAGCTGCAATTTCATTTGCATTAGTGGGTATTCTTGGTTCAGGAAATGATGAGAAACAAGTGGCAGAAACTGCTACAACAACTACTGAATCAATTAAAGAATCAGAGAATTCTAGTACTAATTCTGTAGTTGTTGAACTTAAATTAGATAGTGAAGAACTAGAAGTTGACGAAGAAGGTAATGCCGTAATTACTGGAACAACAAATCCTGGTGCATCGGTTTCTGTAGGATTGGGCATAATTGGTGACTCAGTTGAAGCAGACAAAGATGGAAAATTTTCTTTAAATCATTATCTAACTGGTGATAAAGACGAAGAACTCACTATAAATTCTAGACTTGATGGTGGTAATACTAGTACAAAAATAATTCTAAAACCAAATGCTAAGGTTTTAGCACAAAAACAGGAAGAAGAAAAAGCTGCTCAAGAAGCTGCGGCATCCAAAGAAAAGCAGAAACTGAGGCAAATGAGGCAGAAGCAAAGACCGCCGAATCTTTAGATCAACAACCTGTTGAAAGCCAACAATCTCAACAAGAATATACTGAACCAGAATATGTTGATGCTAACGGAAACGGATTAATCAAAGGATCAAATAACGGTATCTATCATATACCAGGAAGCAGATATTATAATAAAACTACAAATCCCGCTGCTTGGTTCAAGACTGTATCCGAAGCAGAAGCAGCTGGTTACAGAGCACCGAAAAATTAGATTTAACAAAAAATCTTAGGGATGGAAAAATGAAAAAAGCAATTAGTTTAGGAATGGTACTTATTTCTTCTTTAACATTAGCAGCGTGTGGAAATAATCAGGATAACTCAAGCAACAGTTCATCAAAAAATGCAAATAATGAAGAAACCACAGTTTCAAGCTCAGTTATTGAGAGTTCTTCTGTAACTGAAGAGTCAGACAGCAATTTTGTTGCAAATGCTTCAGACGCTTCTTTCGATGGCACTATTTTGAAAGGCAATGCATACTCGATAAAAATTACAGATTACAAAGTTCTTCAACCTGGTGAGACTGGTAATGAATACAGTGATGCCCCAGTCATAGCCTTTTGGTATGATACTATGGTAGCAGATGATTACGATGACTCTACAAACATTGATCCTACAGGTGCTTGGATCATGAACTTTACGGCAATTCAGGATAATGATCCGAACATGGTCAATGAGCTGAACATTGCGTCATTACCCGATGAAAAATACCTAGACACGCAAACAGCAACAATAAAGCCGGGAGGTACTGTTTCAAATGCAATTGCCTATACGCTTACTGATGCTGAGACTCCCGTTACCTTAAAAGCCGGAAATATATTAGGTTCTGATTTTGGATCAAAAGATTTTGAAATAAAGTAGTTGATGTTCGTTCATTTCTTTCAAAACACTGATACCTAAAAGGAGGTTTCTTTCTTGGACTGGACAAACAAAGTTTATGAAGAGTTAAGTGAGTTTGAAAAATTTAAGGCTGATAAACTAATCGATCTTGCATTGGATAGCACGAGTGACTATAAAGGGAACCCTCCTACTGAACACGACAGAATAGTTATTCGTGACTATATTAGAGAAAATCTATCAACACTAAATAGAGTGAAAGAACACAAAAATGATTAGCCTTATGGCTTTTCTTTTTAAGTCAAAAAGAACATACGTTCGATATATTCTTGTTGAAATTCGAATTATTTCATTATTCGAGCGATTATTTGATTAAGTTCGATCGCTTTTTCGAAATTATGTTTACAAATTACGAAAGGAGAACTCTAATGGCTTCTATAAAAAAATACTATCTGAAGAAGGCAAAACAATATAGATATGAAGTTTTCATTTCTAATGGAATCAATCCCGGAACTGGAAAACAAAACAAGATACACAAAAAAGGATTCAAGTCATTTGATGAAGCAAATAGTTACGCCAAAATAATTGAAGGAAAAATAGCATCAGAAGAATATTTCAAAGAAAATCCACAGAACTTAACTATAGAAGAATTTCTTGAAGATTGGGTAACCAATTATAAGCAAGCAGTCAAAGAAGGTACCAGAGTAGTTCACAGAGCCAACATAAGGATGTATATCATTCCCTATATTGGAAAATATTCTTTGAACAAATATACTCGAGCTGATCATCAAAAGTTCATTAATCTACTACTCACAAAGGCAGGTTTAGGAAGAAGCGGACAAGGTTTGTCCATCACTACTGCCAAAAGCGTAAATGCGACGCTGAGCAATGCATTCAAAAAAGCAATTCAATTAGGTTATATAAAAGATAACCCAACTCAATTCGTTGAATTTCCAAGATTGATTGAGAAAAAAGAATCGATCAGATACTATGATTTGCAGCAAGCTGATAGATTTTTAGAATTTGCGAAAAAAGAATCCGAGGTTTTGTGGTACCCCTTCTTCCTACTAATCTTTGATCAAGGATTGAGGAAATCAGAAGTAATGGGTTTACAGTGGCAGGATATTGATTTCGGTGGGAATATGATCAGTATTGAAAGAGAACGGTTAGGATCAGTTGAAAAGGTCTGAATATTAATGCTATCATTACTGACGACCCAAAAACACCAGCTGGTATCAGGAGCATCCCAATGACCAAAAGAAGCAAACAAGCGCTCCTTGCTTTTAGAAATCATATCCTGAGTACTTTTGGCACCTTCCCTTCTACTGAAGATGGCGAACAATTTATCTTCTTACAAACCAGCAAGAGATACAAAGGGAAAATCGTTCGTGATCGATCAGTGAATGGCGCATTTAATCGGATTGCTGAAAAAGCTGATTTACCTAAAATTAGAGTTCATGATGGCAGGCATACATTTGCAGTCAGGTCTCGACAAGCTGGTCTATCCTTAGAAGATATCAAAGACTTTCTTGGGCACAAAGATATTTCAACAACTCAAATCTACGCCCACATTTCACCAGAAGTCAAAAAGAGGTCTATGGAGCAGTTCGAAAATTACATCGAAAACGAAAGAAAAAAGCACTCGCAATGAGTGCTTTTCATTTGTCACTATCACCAAAACTATCACCAGTTATAAACTAAAGCGAACATGTTTCGTTCACCACTAATTTACATGAGTGCTAAAAGTATTGGTTTATAGACGTTCGTTCAATTCTTTTGCGAGATCTTCGAAACCTGGTTTGCCAAGTAAGGCGAACATGTTTTTCTTGTACGCTTCAACCCCTGGTTGGTCAAATGGGTTCACACCGTTTAAGTAACCAGAGATACCTACAGCGATCTCAAAGAAGTACATCGTGTAACCTAACGTGTACGCATCCATTGTAGGAATTTTTACTAACAGATTAGGTACATCCCCATCTGTATGGGCAAGTAACGTTCCTTCAAAAGCTTTCGTATTAACAAAATCAACTTCTTTTCCTTCTAAGTAGCCAAGACCATCAAGATCTGCTTCTTGTGTAGGGATCGCAATTGATTTGCGTGGTTTTTCAACTTTTACGACAGTTTCAAAGATATTGCGACGGCCTTCTTGGATGTATTGACCAAGAGAATGCAAATCTGTTGAGAAGTTTGCACTTGAAGGATAGATCCCTTTTTGGTCTTTTCCTTCAGACTCACCGAATAATTGTTTCCACCATTCTGAGAAGTATTGCATGCCTGGTTCGTAGTTGATCAGCAATTCGGTTACTTTGCCTTTGCGATAAAGGATGTTACGCATTGCTGCATATTGATACGCTTCATTTTTTTCAAGGTCGTCACTTGCGTAAGCATCGCTAGCATCTGCTGCCCCTTGCATCAAGGCATCGATATCTGCTCCGCTGGCAGCGATTGGTAATAAACCAACAGCAGTCAATACAGAGAAACGGCCGCCGACGTCATCTGGAATCACAAAGGTTTCCCAGTTTTCGGCATCTGCTTCAACTTTTACTGCACCTTTCGCTTTATCCGTTGTTGCGTAGATCCGTTTGTTGGCTTCTTCTTTGCCGTATTTTTCAATCAAACGTTCTTTGAAAACACGGAAAGCGATCGCTGGCTCAGTAGTTGTTCCTGATTTTGAGATCACATTCACAGAGAAGTCACGGTCACCAATGATTTCGATCAAATCTGCTAAGTAAGTTGAAGAAATCGAATTACCGGCAAAAAAGATTTGTGGTGCTTTGCGTTCTTCATTTGGTAACAAGTTAAAGAAAGAATGATTTAAGAAATCAATCGCTGCTTTCGCTCCTAAATAAGATCCGCCGATCCCGATCACGACTAGTACTTCAGAATCAGATTGAATTTTTCCGCCGCTTTTTTGATACGCGCAAATTCATCTTTGTCATAATTTTTAGGAAGGTCGATCCAACCTAAAAAGTCGCTACCAGCACCTGTTCCTTCGCGTAATTGTTTGTCTGCTGCTGTAACTTGACTTTGCATGTAGCTCAATTCGTATTCGTTCACGAATGGTGCTACTTTCGAATAGTCAAACTTGATGTGTGACATGATTTGTCCTCCTTGAAAAAATAGTTTTTCATACACTACCTACTTTACGTTTTTTTCCAACTTTTTTCAAGTAATTCCTGATAGATAGCCTGTCAGGTGATTTTAGACAAGTCCTTGAGCAAACATTGCTTTAGCAACTTTTTCAAAGCCTGCGACGTTCGCACCTAACATAAAATTATTTTTTTGATCGAAGGTTTCAGCTGTATCACGGCATGCTTCATAGATCGACTTCATGATATCATCCAATTTGGCATCGACTTCGGCTTTTTCCCATTGCAATCGTTGGGAGTTTTGACTCATTTCTAAAGCAGAAACGGCTACGCCGCCGGCATTGGCTGCTTTTCCTGGGCAGTAGAAAATTCCTTCTTCAATAAAATATTCTGCTGCTTCTAATGAGCTAGGCATGTTCGCGCCTTCAGAAACGACCCGGACGCCATTGGCTTTTGCACGTTTGGCTTGCGAGAGATCAATCTCGTTTTGGGTCGCACAAGGAAAGGCTAATTCCGCTGGAGTATCAAAATCCCAGACAGTTGCCCCTTCATGATATTCCGCTGTTGGCCGTTCCTTGGCGTAAGCCGTCAAACGTTCGCGTTTCACTTCTTTGATCTCTTTTAATAAGGCCAGATCAATGCCGTCTTTGTCATAAATAAAACCAGAGGAATCAGAACATGTGACAGGGGTCGCACCTAATTCTTGCAATTTCTCAATTGCATAGATCGCAACATTGCCGCTTCCAGAAACGATCGCTTTTTTGCCTTCAAATGTTTCATCTAAGTCTGTCAATAAATGCTTAACGAAATAAACAGCGCCATAACCCGTTGCTTCTGTGCGGTTTTTACTGCCCCAGAAGTCTAGTGGCTTACCGGTTAAAATCCCGGCATCGTATTGTTTCAATCGTTTGTAGGCACCAAACAAATAGCCGATTTCCCGACCTCCGACACCAATGTCGCCAGCAGGAACATCTAGGTCAGGTCCGATATGTTTTGACAGCTCCGTCATAAAGCTTTGGCAAAAACGCATCACTTCGGCATCTGATTTGCCTTTTGGATCAAAGTCACTTCCGCCTTTGCCGCCGCCGATCGGCAGACCTGTCAAGCTGTTTTTGAAGATTTGCTCAAACGCCAAAAACTTCAAAATACTCAAGTTTACACTTGGGTGAAAACGCAAGCCGCCTTTGTAAGGCCCCATTGCAGAGTTGAATTGAATCCGATAGCCACGGTTTACTTGCCAGTTGCCTTGATCGTCTTGCCACGGGACTCTGAATTGGATAAAACGTTCTGGTTCAGTTAAGAGTGCAAGGATATTTGATTCAATATATTCTGGATGCTCCTCTAAAAAGGGAACGATCGTAGGTAAAAATTCGTCAATTGCTTGAAGAAATTCCGGTTGGTGTTGGTCTTTCTCGTGAATCTTCGCTTGAATTTCTTTCACGTAAGCTGAAGCTTTGGTCATAGTGCATTACCTCCTTTAAGATATTTTCTATTTTAAAGAAATTTTCTGAAATTGCACGCTTTTTTTTAGAATTGTCAGAATTTTTTATCATTCGAAAAAAATCGCCCTCTCCTTTCAGCAGTCATAGGCGATGTGTTACAATCCCAAAGAGGTGAGAAGAATGGAAAAAACCTATGATGTCATCGTTGTTGGTGCAGGTACGAGCGGTATGATGGCTGCGATCACCGCTGCCAAACAAGGTGCTAGGGTCTTATTAATCGAAAAAAACAAAAAAATCGGCAAGAAACTATTGATGACTGGCGGCGGACGCTGCAATGTAACCAATAATCGGCCGGTAGATGATTTAGTTGCTCATATTCCAGGAAACGGCAAGTTTTTGTATAGTACGTTTTCCCAATTCAATAACTATGATGTAATGGCGTTTTTCGCAGACTTAGGTGTCGTCTTAAAAGAAGAAGACCACGGACGGATGTTCCCTGTGACGAACAAATCAAAACCATCGTCGAAGCGCTGCTTCAAGCAATCAACGATCATCACGTCACCCTGTTGACGAATACGGTCGTAACCAAGCTGATCCATGATGGCAGCCAAATACGCGGCGTACGAACCGAAACCGATGAGTTCTCTGCCCCAAGCGTGATTTTGACGACGGGTGGCCGCACCTATCCTTCCACGGGCGCGACGGGGGACGGCTATAAGATGGCGAAAAAAGTCGGGCATACCATTACGCCGCTTTATCCAACCGAATCGCCGCTTGTTTCAGAAGAATCTTTTATTCAAGAACGGACCTTGCAGGGCATTTCCTTGCAAGACATCACCTTGAGCGTCTTGGATCAAAAAGGAAAGCCCATCGTCGCCCATACCATGGATCTTTTGTTTACCCACTTTGGGTTATCTGGTCCAGCTGCTTTGCGCTGTTCCTCTTTCGTGAACCAAGAATTGAAAAAGCAGCAACCAGTGACGCTTGTTCTGGATTGTCTGCCGACGAAATCCCAGGAAGCCTTGACCCAAGAATTGATTCAGTCTGCGGCTTCGAAGAAACAATTGCCGAATGCTTTAGCTGGCTTTTTGCCTGAGCGCTTGATGACCTTCTTTTTGCAGCAGCTAGACTTGCATGAGCTGGTTGCTGAAAAAGCCTCACCGGAACAGTTGACGGCGCTCGCTTCCTTGATCAAAGGCTTTTCAATCACCATTGTCCGCACGTTCCCATTAGAAAAGTCCTTCGTGACGGGCGGCGGGGTCCATCTGAAAGAAATCAACCCTAAGACCATGGAAAGTAAAAAAATCAATGGCTTGTATTTTGCCGGTGAATTGCTGGATATCAATGGTTATACAGGTGGTTTCAACATCACCGCTGCGTTTTGCACGGGTCATGTTTCTGGAAAAACGCAGCAGAAACAGCTAGTTATTTCAATTATTGATCGACGACCCGGGTGTTCGCAGCAATATCCTGGCCTGTAGCTGCGAACACCTGGTTCTCCCCCTCTTTTTGCTTATTAGTTGGGTTTTTCTCAAAGTAGGCGTAGACTAAAGATAGCAAGATCGAGGGAGGTTTTTTTTATGAAACGAATTTCAAGAGGTAAATTTGAACGAATGCAAAAACTTTCAAATGAGGACGGTGTGATTGCCGCACTAGCGATCGACCAACGTGGTTCCATGAAAAAAATGATGAAGGCGGCAACTGGACCGGATGACTTTACGATGGAACACATTTATGAATTCAAACAGTTGGTTTCCCAAGAACTGACCAAATATGTCAGCAGTATTCTGTTAGATGAGGAATATGGCTTCTTAGGGATCGAAGCAAAGAATCCCAATGCTGGCTTGATCCTTTCCTATGAAAAAACAGGCTATGATGTCAACACGCCGGGTCGTTTGCCAGAGATTTTACCCAATGAATCGTTGCAGCGCTTGGTGAAAAAAGGGTGCGGATGCTGCAAAAGTCTTGGTTTATTATAATCCAGATGAACCCCAAGAGATTTTAGATACCAAACATGCGTTTTTGGAGCGTTTAGGTACGGAGGCACAGGCGGCCGATATTCCCTTATTTGTGGAACCGATCGTCTATGATGATGAGATCACAGATGACAAATCACCTGCTTTTGCCAAGATCAAACCGAGCAAGGTCATCCGAACCATTCAGGAATTGACGAAAGATCACTACCATATCGATATTTTGAAAGTCGAAGTACCGGTTCAGTTCGACTTAGTGGAAGGCTTCCAAAAAGAAGGCTTAGAGGCCGTCTATACGCAAGAAGAAGCAGCCAATTACTTCAAAGAAGCCAGTGACGCCGCGACTCGGCCATTTATCTATTTGAGTGCGGGAGTTCCAGCGAATGTCTTTCGCGATGAATTGACCTTTGCTGGTCAACACGGTGCTAAATTCTCAGGAATCTTAGGTGGGCGAGCAACTTGGCGCGATAGTGTGGAAATTTATGGGAAACAAGGTGCCAAAGCGTTGTTGGAATGGCTGGACACCCAAGGAAAAGAAAATGTTGAAGAATTAAACGCCATTCTAAAACAATATGCCACTCCATGGTTTGACTTTTATGGTGGTTTAGAAAATATTGAGGTTTTCGATATTGAAGTAATGGAATAAAATAGTACAAAATAATCCCCGTGAACGGCATTTCAAGATGGTTCACGGGGATTTTTTATTCGTGTTCAGGTGCCAACAAATCGGCAAAGATCGCCCTAGTCAATTGTTGCAACGCTTGTGGAGCAAGCCCCATCTGCAACCCGCGCTTTCCTGCAGAAACCACGATTTCTTCCAGTGTCTGCGCCCCACGATCAATATAAGTAGGAAAGAGCTTTTTCATCCCGATCGGCGAACAGCCGCCGCGAATATAGCCAGTCGTTTCTTCTAAATCTCTCAGATGCAGCATCTCTACTTTTTTGTTTCCACTGACTTTGGCTAACTTTTTCAGATCCACTTCTCTGTTTCCAGGAATCACAGCCACTAGCGGACCTGTTTTGTTGCCCACTGCCACCAGCGTTTTGTAGATGGCTTGCGGGCGTGCTAGTTGCACAGCGACGGATTGCGCATCGAGATGGTCTTCCGACCACTCATAGGTGTATTCGTTATAAGCGATTTTCTGTTGTTCTACTTGACGGATCGCATTGGTTTTTTGTTTCTTCTTCGCCATTTTATCCCTCTTTTGTTTTGGTTTCTTTTAAGAGAAGGCCTTGGCTGGTCTTACTCATTGAGTGAAAATTCTTGTAAGTAGTTGGTCATTCGTTCGATCGGTATTTGTCCAGGTGCTGAAGCACCTTGCAACGAAGCAAAAGTAAAAACCGAACCAGTCAATGCCCCACTAACCCGGCTGATTTTCCCCAGCTCCCCCATCGACATGATCGCCAACGGCAGTTGGTTGAAGCCACGCGCTTTAGTAATGATCCCCATCAAACGTAAAACATCTTGGACTTGCTTGGGCATCATCGCTAACTTGCCAACATCGGCACCAAATTGATTCATTACGCCGATCTTTAAAATCAACACAGCATCTTCTGGCGTTTTCTCAAAATCATGATTGCTCAATATCAGCTTTACCTGTGCCTTTTTGATTTCTTGAATAAAGGCTCGACCTAAAAATTCAGCTTTCTCTAATTCGACATCGATCCAATCGATCAAGCCTGAATCAGCAGCAGCTAAACACAATTCTTTGTACTGGGTCAATGTGAACGCCCGCTCGCCCCCTTCTTCCAAGGTTCGAAAAGTGAAGAGCAGCTCTTTGTGCTTTAATGTCGTGCGAATATGTGATAACGCATCTAAGACCGCTTGCTGGTCTTCGACATGTTTGTAATGATCAACACGCCATTCGACGATCTGTGCCTCTGATTCCTCAGCAGCAATGGCTTGTTTCAAGATCTCTTCATTGGTTTTCCCAATCAATGGCACACAAATCAACGGTGTTTTCCCGTCTAACGTTACTGGTTTTGATCGGCTCATCTACTTCACTCCTTTTTCATTTGATAAAAGAATACTTTCAGATAGTTCCTTCGGAAAATGCTTATCTACCGCAAAATCAGCTGGTAGACGATAACTTTGAATACATTCATAAGCAACGTGTGCTTTCTCTAAGGATGCTTCGATCATTTCTTGAAACTTCCTCGGTGAAAGATTGGCCGCATTCGTTGAGGCGATCAACAAGCCATCAGGCGCTAAAATCGCCAAACTATCAGTGACTAAGTCGCCATAATTTTTCGCAACCGAGAAGACCTTTTTCTTGTTGCGGGCAAAACTCGGCGGATCTAAAACGATCACATCAAAGCGCAAGTCTTTTTTGCTGGCATAATTGAAGTAATTGAAAACATCCATGACATGGATACGCTGGGTATCTGGATCAATGCCGTTGACTGCAAATTGTTCGCGGGTCTTTTCTAGACTGCGTTTTGCCAAATCGACGCTCGTTGTTTGAGCAGCGCCACCGACAGCAGCAGCGACAGAAAACGCCCCCGTATAACTGAACATATTTAAAACAGACTTGCCAGCTGCCAAACCATCAACAAGTTGCCCACGAACTTCTTTTTGATCCAAAAAGATGCCCGTCATTAGTCCTTCGTTCAAATACGTCGCATACGTGACGCCATTTTCCTTCACCAGTAAGGGTTCAGGTGCCGTTTTCCATAGACCCATGCTGATTCAGGCAGCTCAGACGTAAAGCGGATTTTTTCATAAGCCCCTTTGATCTCGGGAAATATTTGACGAAAAGCCGCCACGATCGCTTTTTTATGTTGATAAAGGGTGGCATTGTACCAAGAAAAAACGACATACTCGCCATACAAATCTACGGTAAGTCCCCAATTGATCCCCCTCGCCATTAAACAGACGAAAGGCATCTGTCAGGTCATCTTGATAGTAAGCAATGCGTTTGCCTTTTGCTTTTCGCAAAGCGTTGCGCAAAGAATGCTTGGTCGATCACTGTTTCTTCAAAGGATACGACCCATCCGATCCCTTTATTTTGTTCCCCAAGATAGCCGACACCTAAGAAATGGTTGGCCTGATCAATAAAGGTGACCCACTCCTTCGTCTCGATTGCTTGTTGAAGATCTTCTCGTTGGATCAACGGATTCTTTTTGCGAAGCTTCGCTGATCCTTGCTTCGTTAGTTTTATTTTCATGTTCATCTGCTCCATTCATTCTCCTTTTTAGTATAGCAAAAAGCGACAGTATTGTCTGTATCCTTGAAAGTAAAGAAATACTTAATTCCGCGTCATGACAAGGAATTCATTTGACACGTCTTTCACAGCCTAGTAAAATGTACTGTGATGTAAAATCGTAATTTACCGGTTATACTGGAAAAAGAGAGGACGATTCCTTTGAAAAAAAATAAAGTATCCACCTTTGTGAATACAAGAATGGGCTTTTTTTTCCTATTAGCCCTATTATTTTGGCTAAAAAATATCTTTGCCTATATGGTGGACTTCCACCTAGGTATTGAAAGCAGCATTCAGTACTTCATCTTATTCATCAATCCGATCGCAACGACTTTGTTGTTGCTGTCGATCGCATTGTACGTAAGAAGAACCAAAGCAGCTTATATCACGATGCTTGTGATCTATTTCTTGATGACTCTGCTGTTGTTCTCTAATGTTTCGTACTATCGAGAATTCACTGACTTTATCACCATCAACACGATGCTCGGTGTAGGAAAAGTAGCAAGTGGTCTAGGAGAAAGCGCAATTCGCTTGTTCCGTCCCTACGATGTGTTGTACTTCATTGACTTTATCGTGCTGATTGCAGCCTTTTCAATGAAAAAATCAAAATGGACACTCGTCCTGTGCGGGCACGGATGGCTTTTGCGATCTCAACCTTAGCTGTTATGGTCTTTTCTGCCAATCTTTTCTTAGCAGAAGCGGATCGTCCTGAACTGCTTACTCGAACGTTTTCTCGTGACTATTTAGTGAAATACCTTGGGATCAACGCCTTTACGGTTTATGATGGGGTACAAACTTATCAAGCTTCGCAAGTACGTGCCGAAGCGAGTCCCAACGACATGAACGAAGTAGAGAGCTATGTTAAAGAACATTACGCAGAACCAAATGATGATCTGTTCGGTATCGCAAAAGGCAAGAATGTCATTTATATTCACTTAGAAAGTGTTCAGCAATTCTTGATCGATTATAAATTGAAAGATGAAGATGGCGTGGAACATGAAGTCATGCCGTTTATCAATAGTTTATACCATAGCGATAGTACCTTTAGTTTTGATAATTTCTTCCACCAAGTAAAAGCTGGGAAGACCAGTGATGCCGAAACATTATTCGAAAATTCCCTGTTTGGATTGAATCAAGGAGCGTTATTCACTCAACTGGGTGGGAAAAATACCTTTGAGGCAGCTCCAGATATTTTAGGTCAAACGCAAGGCTATACCAGTGCTGTTTTCCACGGAAATACCGGTACCTTCTGGAACCGAAATGAAACCTACAAACGGTTTGGCTATGATTATTTCTTCGACGCATCTTATTATGATGTCAATGATGAAAATTCATTCCAATACGGTCTACATGACAAACCGTTCTTTGAACAATCCGTACAATACTTAGAACGTCTGCAACAACCGTTCTATTCAAAATTCATTGCGGTTTCTAACCACTACCCATATTCTGAATTTACCAATGAAGAAGGCGGCTTCCCGCTAGCGAACACTTCTGATCAAACGATCAATGGCTATTTCGCAACCGCGAATTATTTGGATAAAGCCGTGGAAGAGTTCTTCAATTACTTGAAAGAAAGTGGCTTATACGAAAACTCAGTCATCGTTTTATATGGTGACCATTACGGAATTTCCAATTCTCGTAACCGTAACTTAGCAGAATTGCTTGGAAAAACAAGTTCTACATGGACAAACTTTGACAATGCCTCGTTACAACGTGTGCCTTATATGATTCATATTCCAGGACAATCAAACGGCGGCATCAATCATACGTATGGTGGCCAAGTCGATGCCTTGCCAACCCTATTGCACTTACTGGGTGTGGATACATCAAACTATATCCAATTAGGACAAGATTTATTCTCTGATCAAAACGAACAACTGGTTGCTTTCCGCGATGGCGACTTTGTGACACCAGACTACACCTACTACAGCAGTACATTGTATGACAATCGTACCGGCATGCCGATCAACGATCCATCCGATGAATTGCAAGCCAAAGTCGATGAATGGAAAGCCAAAGTCGACAAGCAACTTTCGGTTTCTGATCAGATCAATAATGGTGACCTTTTACGATTCTACGCGAAAAGCGGTCTAGAAGAAGTTGATCCTTCGACCTATAACTACAAAGACGCCCTTCAGCAAATGATGGACATTGAAAAGAATCTAGGCAGTGATTCAACTAGTGCCTTTTCTCAAAATGGCAATCAATCGACCGTCGATCTGTATCAAACAAAAACCTTCCAAGAATACCAGCAGATGACGGAACAAGATAGCGGCGAGTAAAGTAAGAACAACCAATAATCAATCCAGTAAGGCACCTGCCTTGCTGGATTTTTTTGCACTATTTGATAGGAAAAAGTCGAACTTTCTTGCCACTTTTTTAGCTTCGATATTTTACTACAAGAACTTCATACTTTATTCAAACTCCCCTTTTATACTATGTACTAGGATGAGGTGACTTAGATGAAAACTATACATTTTGCGATTGCCAGCATTTTTTATCATAAAAAAGCCATGGTGCTTTATACGCTTGTATCCTTCTTTGCCGTGATTGGCTTGATCGTGACGTTTGCCTTGATCTATTCGATGGATCAAGTGATCGCTCAAACAAGAGATCTCTTGGCGACAGAAGATCTGCAAACGAAAGTAGCCGAAGAGATCCAACCAGTCACGACAATCTATCATCAACTGTTCTATTTGATTTTTAGTGCCTTTACACTGGTCTTTATTGGCTTTCAAGTTTACTATCAATTATATAAACGCTCGGAATACACAGCTTGGTTAGCAAGTGGCGCCACCACCAGACAATGGGTAGCGATGCAGATCATTGAAATGCTCTTGCCGCTCTTAGCAGCCGCTGTGATCGCCTTTGTCTTATTGCTACTCTTCCAGCCTTATTTCCAGCGGGAATTACTCAGTGGGCATATCATTGCCCTTGATCGAGAGCGTGCTTCTGATAACTTTTGGGAGGCTGTACAAAGTCTTCCTGGACAAGAATTCGCCATTACGATTCCGCAGAATAGTCAAATTCTGGTCCAAAATGTCGATTTGAACAGCACCACTTGGCTTGCTATTTTATTTGAAAGCACACGCCACACACTTGTCGTCTTACTTGCCGCTGTTACCAGTTTTACTGGTTTGATTGCCAGCGGACATAGTCTGTATTGGAGGAAAAAACAATGGAAAAACCAACTCAGCTAACGAAACTAATTGGTTTCTATTATGTTTCGAAAGACAATGAAACAAAAACTTCTGAATTAAGTTTGCTGCTTTCACAAAAAAAAGCCATCTTGATTCGTGCTCAATGGCCTTCCGTTCCCTTTTTATCCGTCATGGACAATGTATCTCTTGCAAATAAAAAAGGGGGCGATTTAGAGGTGTTCTGCCTTATGTTCAGCTTCCCTTATCGGCTTTGAAAAAAGAGCGGACAGAATTAGCCCCTTTGAGGAAATCAAAATTCAGCTGCTCTTAGCGTTACTTTCAGAAAGAGAAACCCTTTTAATCGAAAATGTCTTGAGCACGTTAACAACAGAAGAGGTCCAAATCCTGCTACCTTTGTGCCAAGAAATCGCCGAACAATTTGCTGTTGCCATCTATTTGATCCATGAAGACGAATGCTTTGCCCATACGCCCTATACCACTTATCTATAGTTTACATAGCCCTCATACAAAAAGGCTTGCTTGCAAAAGCAAGTCTTTTTGTTTGGGCTGCTGCCAATGAACCGCAAAAAAATCGACCGGCTAAGCGAATTGCTGCCGGTCGATTCCTTATTCTTCATTTAAGTCGATATCTGGAAAAGAGATTTTAAAGGTCGTGCCTTTGCCAAGTTCACTTTCTACACTGATCTTTCCTTTGTGCAGGCGTACGAGCTGTTCAACGATTGATAAGCCCAGACCTGATTCGCCAAATTGACGGTTTTTACGGGACGGATCGACTTTGTAGTAACGATCCCAAATATTCTTGACTTGTTCTTCAGACATACCGATTCCCGTATCACTGATTTCGATAATCGTTTCTAAATAGCCTTTTTCTATTCGGACCCGAATTTCTCCATCTTCCGTAAACTGGATCGCATTTTGTAAAATATTGACCATGATTTGGACGAAACGATCATAATCCGCGTAGACATCGATTGGCTCGGTTGTTTCTAAAATCAACACATCTTTGGCGATTTCTGCCTTACTCTCCAGTTGCGTCAGTAGGTTTTTGATAGTTTGCGTCGCATCGAATTTTTTGATGACCATCGAGATTTGATTGGTCCTGATTTTTTCGTAGTCAAGGTTTTCGTTGACTAATCGAATCAAGCGATTGGTTTCATTTTTCATCAAGCGGATCGCATTGTCTTTTTGATTCTCAGGAATTGCGTTGTACTCTAAACCCTCCAATAAGCCATTGATGGTCGTCAACGGGGTACGCATCTCATGAGAAGCATCCGCCATAAATTGCCGACGACGTTCTTCTTGCCGTTCAATCTCTTCTTGGGATTCTTTTAAGGATTTCGTCATTAAATTAAAATCTTCGGCTAATTCATCAAATTCATCCCGATTATGCACCGGCAAGAAAATATCAAAATTGCCATTAGTAATTTCTTTGGTTGCTCGTTTCATTCGATTGATCCGTCTTACTTGGAACGTAGCAAAAAGGTAACTGATCAATAATGAGACAACGATCGAAATCAAACAAACTTTAAACAAGTTTTGATTAAAGGCACTGACAAGATTCAAAATACTGCTTGCCGATTGCGAAACCACCATTACACCGTAAAAATCCGTGCGATTGACAGAAAAAGGTATCAACACATAGGAAGTCAGCTCTTTTTCCCCGTATAAATTTGTGGCGGAGGTCAGTTGTAGACGCGCCCCATTTTCTAAGGATTGCCAGTCTTTTTCAGAGATCGGAAAATCAACAGCATGAGCGGTATCTAGTGGATAAATAATGTCATCAGGACTTTTAAAGAAAGCAAAGGAGATATCTTGGTTGCTCAAAATATTCTCAGCCAAACGCAAGGAATACTGTAGATAGCCATCCCGGGTCATATTTTGCTGTAAATATTCTGAATCACTGATTTGCGAAATCGTCGCGACCGACGAAGCATACCCCATTAACTGCTCATAATTTCGTTCTTGTAACGTTTGGCGTGTCATTTGAGTAAACGCAATACCAATCGTCATCAAGATCACGAAGATCACCACAAAAAATGCAATCAGCTGTTGATACAGGTAGCGCATTAAGCAGCACCCGCATCATCAAATTTGTACCCAACGCCCCAGACGGTTTGAATGATCTGTGGCCCCACTTTTTCAATTTTTTGTCTTAGTTTTTTGATGTGTGCATCGACGGTCCGTTCATCGCCAAAGTATTGGTAATCCCAAACCAGTTCTAACAGCTGTTCTCTCGAAAACACTTGTCGCGGTTTTTTCGCTAACGTATAAAGCAAATCAAATTCTTTCGGCGTCAACCCATCGATGGGTTTGCCATTTAAATAGGCTTCCCTTGTTTTTGTGTTCATTTTGAAATGATCGGTGACGATATCAAAGGTGGCATCGGAAGCTTCAGGTGTTGTTTTTTCAACCAATTCACTGCGGCGGTGTAATGCCTTGATCCGTGCAATCAAGGTCAATGGACTAAAGGGTTTCGTCACATAGTCGTCCGCCCCCATCTCTAACCCGATGACTTGATCGCTTTCTGAATCACGGGCCGTCAACATAATAATAGGAACTGTACTAGAGATTTTACGAATTTCCCGCGCCACCATCATGCCGTCCATGGAAGGAAGATTCAAGTCAAGGGTGATCATATCCCACTTGTCTGGTTCAGCAGCAAAGGCCTCAAGTCCTTCTTTGCCATCGTATTTAAATACTGCTTCCCATCCTTCATTCAAGAAAAACATTTGCATCATTTCAGAAACAGATTCGTTGTCTTCAATCATTAATATATTCATTTTCTTCACCTCTATGTTCTTTATCAAATCGTTGCAGATTTTCTTCGATCAGGCCAAAGATCGGCACGATGAACCAAGGGATCGCGATCATTTCAACTAGAAAAAAGTTGGTCCATTCTTGCCATTTCAAGACAAACCCAATGAGCGCCATGATTCCGCCAAAAAGCAGAAAGAATCGGGCAGATAGTTTTTGGGCCTGTCGCCAATTTCGTTCATTTTGTTTTGCTAGATAGGAACGGTATCCATAAATAAGGTTCATTTTTTTTGATGGAAAAAGAAAAAAAGTGAGACCAATCAAGAAAAAAATGCTGCCAATTACTAAAAAAATCATCGTTTCACTCCATTCTTCCTATAGTATACTCGAATTTCTTTCTTCTACCAACAACTTCACCGATTATTCATAAAGGTTTGCCTTTTTTTCAATCTTTGATAAGATTGTGAGTGGACTATGACTATAAACCTTAGGAGTAAGATACATGACCTATAAAGCATTAACTTTTTTTGATCTTGACGGTACACTTTTAGATGCGCACTCGCAAATCACTTCGGAAATTGCTGAGGCGATGGCGAGGTTGCGAAAAAACCAAGTACTGCCGATCATTGCAACAGGCAGAACCGAACCTGAAGTTACCGCTATTCGTGAAGCAGCTGGTATCACCTCAAACATCGTCATGAACGGTGCCTTTATCCGCATTGATGGCAAAGTAGTTTTTTCTGATACCCTAGAACCTGAGCTTTGCGCAAGGATGTACCAAGCCGTCAAAGACAATGGCGATGAGCTGTGTTATTACAATGAGAAAGGCTATTGGGCGACTGGTCACACCGAGGAAATGGTCGGTGCATATAACTACGTTCGTAGCCCTCTCCCAGAAATCGATCCTCTGCATTATGAAACGGATCGGACCAATATGTTGTTGGTTTTAGGTGTCGGCAACGATGCTTATTATCATGAGCGTTTTCCCGAACTAACTTTTTATCGTAATACGCCCTTTTCAATCGATGTCGTAAAATCCGGGACTTCTAAAGGGACTGGCGTAAAAACCTTGGTAGAATTATTGGGTCTAGAAGATGTACCTACCTTTGGCTTTGGTGACGGCAGCAACGATTTCGCCCTTTTAGAAGCTTGTGACCACAAAATTGCAATGGGAAATGGGATTCAAGAGTTAAAAGAGCTGGCAGACTTCGTGACCTTGAAAAATACCGAAGGCGGAATCGTGCACGCCCTGAAACATTTTGACTTGATCTGATTCTTTGCACACGCACGAAAATATGGTATACTAGTGAATGGTAGCGATACCCCTTTTATCAAGGGGATGTTACGGATTCGACAGGCATAGTTGAGCCTGAATTGCGCTTCGTAGGTTACGTCTACGTTAAAACGTTACAGTTAAATATAACTGCTAAAAACGAAAACTCTTACGCTTTAGCTGCCTAAAAACAGTTAGCGTAGATCCTCTCGGCATCGCCCATGTGCTCGAGTAAGGGTCCTATTCTAAGTGGGATACGTTTTATCTTTCCGTCTGTAAGATAAAAAAGAGATCATCAGACTAGCGATACAGACTGCCTGTCACTCGGCAAGCTGTAAAGCGAATCTACAAATGAGTTGACTATGAGCGTAGATTTTTAGGTAGCAATATGTTTGGACGCGGGTTCGACTCCCGCCATCTCCATTTTAAACTGTCAGTAAGTGACACTAAGAGCCAAAACCTTGATTTTACAGGGTTTTGGCTTTTTACTTGTGCCAGTATGTGACACTATTTGACTACCAATCTAAATAAAGTTTTTTATAGGCATAAAAAGTTTTTACTCAAAAGTGATGGGCTTTGACTTTATAATTCCACCACTTTTTCGTTGTAATGCTTTCACCCAATTTGATGGGCTAGAGGTGATGCCATCTGCCGGCGTGCTTTTGAAATACTTCTCCGCCTTGATCGTTAACGATCTTCTGTGTCGTCTTCTTCAATTTATATAAGACAATAAAAATAAGAGACACCTTAGAATAGTCACGTTCTAATAGTATAATCACGATATTCTAAGTATTCTCTTTATGTCTTGTCCTACTTTTCCAAAAGTTATTCTTTCGTAAGTCTGATAATTTCTGAAATATCGTCAATTTCTAATGCATTAGCGATTCTTTCAATATGTTGAAGGTAAACTTTTTCTCGTTTTCCATTTGCCAGCTTATTAATAATCGAAGGTTCAATATCAGATAAGCGTGCTAACTCTCTTAGAGAAATTCCTCGGCTTTTTACAAGCTCTTTTAAGCCTATTTCTATTCTTCTGTTCATGTATTACCACCTTTTCTGCAAACAGATGTTGTTCATAGGACATCATATAGTAAAATAGAACCGAAAGTGGTGTCCATAAGAGCATCAAATAAAACAGAATGGAGGCGTTACTTTGAAAGAAATAGAAAAGATTGGCATTAAGACGAGTAATAAGCAGCCGGTAAAAGAAATTAGCTACCAGGACATATATGGTTTAGGAGATACTTTGGAGCAATTGAAATCTTGGCAAGAACCACTCTGTGTATTAGAAAAATTTTTCAGTGACAAAAAAAGACCCATGAATAAGCAGAAAATTATCCGAGATTATCGTGCCTGCTCCTTATTATTCCATGTTTTTCTCACAGACTTAGGTAGCTCCCTCGAAAAACTGGAACTCCAGATTGGTGATTTAAAGACTCGAAGCAAAACGATAGCTTGAGGTCATATCAAGCGATAAATGATCGCTTACTTTGCTTATTTATTCTAATAATAGAACATTTTTAATCGCTTATTTTCTTCTGTATAAAATCTCCCCGTCTGTTATGCCTCCCAGAAACGACAAACGTTAAATCAGCGTTCGTGATAATCCTTCCTTCTTTCTTATCCTTTGATATGATGAAAGCATCAAACGAAGGACGTGATTAGATGAAACTAACCTTACTGGCTCCCTCTTTTTCTGTCATCCAAGTAAAGAATATCGATCCTTCGATACTGAAGATTGTTCCTCTTTTTTGCCCATACGTCAGAAGAACTTTCTTTGGTGTTGCCAACTGCAAACGTTCCCTTCTGAAGCGATAAACAGAGAAGATGGATGGAAAGCGATGAAAATAATTGGTGTATTGGACTTTAGCTTGATTGGCATTATTGCAAAAATCTCTTCCCTTCTAGCCGAAGAATCAATTAGTATTTTTGCTGTTTCTACCTTCAATACTGATTATATTTTAATCAAGGAACATCAGGTAGAACAAGCTCGTACGGTTTTAACCGCCAATGATTATTCTTTCAAATTGAGAAAAAACTTTCTTCCTTACTCTAGTTATCTCTATTGCGCTTTATGAAATACAAAAGAACGACTGAACCAAAGAAGTTCAGTCGTTCTTTTGTATTTCATGTCGTTGAAGAAAGATAAGAGTACTAGGTATCCCAAATAAAAGACTTCCCCAAGCTTTCATCTGCCCCAGTACTCTTCATTGCTCGTTGTTAAGATAATCATAATACAAAAATGATTTTTATTCAATAAATATGTCTATAAATTACATTAAATACCTTTTTATGACAATTTATAGGGTTTTCAATTCATTTCTAATAACATCTCTCCTATTTCTATTTATATTCTGAAGATCCTTTACCTTCTCTCCTAACTGAATGAACTCTTAAAAAGAAGCATTCTTGTTTCCTAAGTATTGAATTTGAGCGATTTTTGTCTTGTCAATCTCGCGTTCCCATGCTAACATGATTATGCAAACGTTAACATTAAAATGCACACGTGAACATTAATTTGAGGAGGATTTTTAATGGTAAAAATTACAGATGTTCAAACAGCGTATTATCGGATTCCTCTTCCGGAAATCATGGAAGATGCGAAGCACGGCTTACACACCCACTTTGAAGTACCTATCGTCAAAATCGCTACCGATGATGGACGCGAAGGTGTGGGCTATACGTATACTGGTGGCTTCGGTGGCGAATCGATTGCCAAACTGATCGACAAAGAACTAAAAGCAATCCTCTTAGGGAAAGATCCAGCATGTGTGGAAGCCTTGTGGGATCAGATGAACTGGGGCATTCACTATGTTGCCAGAGGCGGTTTAGCGAGTTTCGCCATTGCGGCTTGTGATATCGCCTTATGGGACTTACGCGCGAAAAAAGCACAAGAACCCCTCTACAAACTTTTAGGCGGAGCAAGTAACAAAGTCAAATGCTATGGTGGTGCGATCGATCTAAACTTTCTCTTGAAAAACTCTTAGCCAATAATCAAAAATATTTAGACATGGGATTAAAAGCGGTCAAAATCAAATTGGGGCAAAAAACACTTGCCGAAGATATTGCTCGCATAAAAGCGGTCAGAGAATTGATTGGTCCCGATGTTGTCTTTATGGTGGATGCCAACATGAGCTGGTCTGTTGAAAAAGCGATCAAAGCCGCCAAACTGATGGCGCCTTATGACATTTTGTTCCTTGAAGAACCAACGATCCCCGAAGATTACGAAGGCTACGCGCGTATCGCTAAAGAAGGGCAAATTGCGGTCGCAGGCGGGGAAAACTTGCGCATCCCGATCGAATTTGCTCATATGATCAAATATGGCAATGTCGATTTTCCACAACCCGACGCTTCCAATTGCGGTGGGATCACCGGCTGGTTGAAAATTGCTGCCTTAACACAAACAAACAACGTATCTGTTTCTACACATGGCATGCAGGAATTACACGTCAGTCTACTAGCGGCGATGCCTAATGCTGGGTATCTTGAAATGCACAGTTTCCCAATCGATCAATACACCACGAGACCATTGGTGATCGATCCATCCGATGGCCGCGCGATTGCACCAGAAGAACCAGGGATTGGCGTCACCTTTGACTGGGAGAAACTTGCTCCTCATAAACAACCCTTTTAACTGAAAACCCACGATGATTTCCTTTAGGATTAGGAAATCAACGTGGGTTTTTATTACAGAATCAATGGTTTTTCTTCAAATGGCAGCCACCGTTCATCAATCAGGGAACGATACCAAGCGGCTGATTTTTTTAATGACCGGGTCCGTTCTTCATTTAACTCAATTCGGACGAGACCATAGCGGTTCTTAAATGCATTCATAGGTGAAACACAATCGGTAAATGCCCAAAGCATATAGCCTTCGCAGTTGGCACCTTCCTCGACGGCTTTTAGCAGCCAGTAAAGATGTTCGGTAATAAACTGAATCCGATAATCATCTTGGACTTGACCTGTTGCATCCATATACTGTTCTTCATTTTCCCGCCCCATACCATTTTCAGTAATCAGCCATGGAATATTGCCATAATTTTCTTTCAGATAATTAGCCATATCGTACATGACCTTCGGATAGATTTCCCAGCCACGAGAGTTATTCATTTGTTTTCCTGGCAAATCAAATGTCTCATAAAACATTTCTGGATGAAATGGTGTATCCGAATGCCATTGATATCGTGGTGCCCGCACGCGTTTCGGGTAGTACTGATTGACCCCTAAGAAATCCACCGTATGGGTGCGGATCGTTTCCAAATCTTCTTCTGTCGGATCAAAGTAGATGTCATAGGTTTGGCAAAGTGTGATAAGTTCCTCTGGATAATGACCTTTGACCATTGGATCAAAAAAGATCCGGTTGAAAAAGAGATCATACATTTTTTGCGCGTTTTGATCCTCCGGTGAGGAAGAGCGTGCGTAAACCATTTCTGGATTCAGCACACAACCGATGCGCCCCTCATAGCCTTTTCATGATAGACAGCCACCGCTTGGGCGGATGCCAATACTTTGTGATAGTTCCAAAGCATCCATTTTTTCGTGTTTTGTTCATGGGGCCAGCGGATCGCATCGAGATAACAACGAGTCTGAATAACGATCGGCTCATTGAAGGTAAACCACTGTTTGACTCGATCACCGTAACGCTCGAAGGCGATTTCGGCATAACGGGTATATAGATCGACCACTTTCCGCGAGCTCCAGCCATCATAGGCATCCATCAAACTAGCTGGCAGTTCATAATGTTCCAAACAAAGCATCGGTTCGACGCCAGCCGCAAGCAATTGGTCGATAAGCTGATCGATATGAGCAGCATAGTCTTCATCAACGATCAGCTGTTCATGGTCGGTAAAGAAGCGCGCCCAGTTGATCGATGTTCGGTAATGGGTCAAATGAACCTCCTGCATCAGTTCAACATCTTCTGAAAACTTTTCCATAAAATTCGTCGCAACAGCCGGTCCCATAGCCATTATGCCAAACAAAGCGTTCTTCTTTGTACCAGCGGTCGAGATACGAATCTTGCCCTTCTTTCTTTCCTTGCCAGCCTTCTGTCTGCCAAGCAGACGAAGCAGCGCCTAAAATAAATGTCTCAGGTATTTTTACCATTTTTTCAAAACTCCTTTATGCAACTTCATTGGTCGTACGATTCATTACCAAAACAAAAGGGAGATAGATCAAAATCGCTACGATAATACAGATAACTTGCGTGATGACAGCCCCGATATCTCCAGCAGTAGCTAGATAAGCATTGACGATCGGTGGCATCGGCCATGGGACCATTACCACCGCTTTAGCGGCAAAGCCTAGGCTTGTCGCCACGTACCCAATCGTTCCTGTTACTAACGGTGTCAGGATAAAGGGAATCGCCAAAATGGGATTCAACATAATTGGCATTCCGAAGATCACTGGCTCATTGATATTGAAAATCCCAGGTGCTAATGACAATTTAGTGATTTGGCGCATATCCTCTCGTTTACCGACGATCAAAATCGCAATCAGCAAACCAATCGTCACGCCAGAGCCGCCCATACTCATATACATATCCCAAAACGGCATCGTAATGATATTGGGTACTTCTTTTCCAGCTTCAAAAGCTTCTGTGTTGACGGCAATCGCTGCCAATAACAATGGTTCTCGAATGGGTTTGACCATCTGGTTCCCATGAATCCCGATCACCCAAAAGACTTGTGCGATAAACATCAACAATAAGATGCCTGGTAAGCCTTGAACGATTCCTTCCAGTGGTCGTTGAACGACGTTGTAGATGATATCGTAAGCATACATTCCTGTGAGCGCTTTGATAGCAAAACCAGCGGTGGCGATGATGGTCACGGTGAAAATCGTTGGAAACAATGCCGAAAAACTTGCCGAAACATTCCCTGGAACACTATCAGGCATCGTGATCTGCAGCCGTTTTTGTCTTCCTAGCCACGCATAAAGCTCGATGGAAACGATTGCAACGAACATGCCTAAAAATAGACCTTTCGTGTCCGTGTATTGCTTAGCCAGCACGTTTTCAGCAACCACCGTCGCATCTTCGTGCAAAAATTCAAAGATCATTGGATTAACAGAAAGATAAGACATCACGGCGATGATTCCTGGAAAGACCCCAGAAATCTTATTTAATTTTGCTAGCTCAATCCCAATCAAAAACACTGCATAGATCGTTAAGAAACTCAATGTCACATAACTGACCGCAGATGAGATTGGTTTTAAACTTTCTAAAAAGCGCAGTACCTCGATTTGTGCCAATCCATTTTCAGCATCAAAAACCATTGCTGAAAACAAAGTACCAAATGCCCCTGTAATGATTACTGGAATCAAAGCAGCAAAGGCATTTTTAATGACCATGATGTAGCGTAAATTGTTGATCCTGTTGGCAAATTTTCCCAAAACGTCAGCGAGTCGATCCATAAATCCTTGCATAAAACTCCCTCCTATACCTTATTCTTCAATTGATGGAAAACGATTACATTACAAATGTAATTCATTTCCTGAAGAATGTAAACGCAGGAAAAGCCTTTAAAACAGGGTATGTAAAGCTCCAAGTTTACATACTTCGTTTTATCACTTATTATTATTTTGAGGTGAAGCAAATGGCGAACTACCATGACATCGCTGCCGATTTACGGAGCAAAATCAATCACGGGTTTTACGAAGAAGAGAAAAAATTGCCGAAACAATCCGAACTGGCTGCGGATTATCAAACGAGCCGCGTGACGATTCAAAAAGCATTGAATATTTTACAAATGGAAGGCATTATTTACGGTAAAAAAGGCACGGGTACGTTTATCAGCGATTCCTATTCAACCTTCGATTACAACGCCAAGATCAATCGCGGGCTGACCAAGCGTCTTGGAGAAACAGGAAAGATCACCAGCAAGATCATTTCTTTTGCCATTCTTTTTCCCGATGAGAAAGAACAAGAAAAACTAAACATTCGCAGTGACCAGCAAATTTATGATATCGTTCGTTTGCGTCTGTTTGACGATATACCCGTTGTTTTAGAATATACCATCATGCCGCTTCATGTCATTCCTGGCATTACCGAAGAAGTCTTAAACTCTTCCGTCTATAGCTATATCACCAACCAACTCCACTCCTCGATTGGAACATCTGTCCGTCGTATCAAAGCGGATCGTGCAGACACCTATGACCAGCAATACTTAGCTTGTGCTGCCACCGATCCCATTTTAGAAGTGGAACAAACGGTTTACCTCGGCGATGGGACGCCTTTTGAATTTTCTCAATCACGGCACCGCTATGATATGGGGATTTTATTGTTGTAAATAATTAATACGCTGCGTATCGAATACCACTCAGAGGCACTCGATACGCAGCGTATTTTACTTAAAATACTGCTGATAGACTGTTTGACCAATTTCTCTTAGCCAACTGATCCCTCGGCCACTACCGGCTTTATCATAGGAAAACGCCGCAATGATGATCGTCGTTTCATTGGCTTGTAAATATGCTACATCGTGTTCGATGCGGTCAAGACGACCTGTCTTATTAAAAATGCGGCAAGAAGGCTGCGCAGTTTCAGCAAAATTCCCCGCTAATCCATCTTGAAATTGCTGCTGATTTAAGGCTGAAAATCCTAGTGCAGCTTCTTCTCGTTCCACACACCTTAGTAGCAGTTTGGCAGCCACCGATGGGTGTCAAGCGGTTCTCTTTGTCTTTGATCGGTCGCATCATATACCGTTCAAATTGGATCTCCGGCTCCTGAATCCATGCCTGAAGCGTGGGCAACCCTACTAAGTCCAATAGTACATTGGTCGCAGTATTATCAGATACGGCGATCATTGCCGTGAGCAGTTCACTGATGGTCCAGCCTTTCTTCTGAGGAAAAAGACGGATCACCCCAGCACCCCCTGTCAGATCAACAGGGCTCACACAAATTACCTGTTGGGGATCGATCTTTTTTTCGATGATTTGTTCAAGATAATACGCGTACAAAACAAGCTTACTAATACTCGCTGCCGAAAACGACTTTTGACCCTGATAGTCAACAAGACATTCCGTTGGCGTACCGATCCATAACCCCATTTCCAACGTTGCCTGGTATGTTTTTAGAATATGGATCGATTGCTACATGAACGTCATCTTTTCCCATCAAACGCCCCTTTCCTCGATCGTCAGAAAAGAATGTTCATGAGTATTCCTGTGATTCATTCGGCTGGTTTTGCCAATAACGCGCCACAACTGCGAGTTCTGGTTCATAATTAGAGCCAGTGATTTTGGTTTTCATGACCCGTGACCCAGGTGTTCTTGAATGAATCATTTCGTCATCCCCCAAATATAGACCGACATGATGGACTTCGCCTTTTCCTTCTTCATAAGCAAACAACAGCAGATCCCCTGGTTGTGCCTGACTGTAAGGTACGATGTTTGCTTGTTGTGCTTGCTCGATCGTATCTCGGGGGATTAAAATACCATGAAGTCGATGCAGCGAATACATGAATCCAGAACAGTCAAAGCCACTGCCGCTAATGCCTGCCCAGACATAGGGCTGGTTTATAAATTGTTCTGCCAAGGCTATTATTTTTTCTGGGAGCTTTGCCCATGTGTCCGATGACGTGAGCAAAGGATTTAGCGATCGTTGCTGGTCCATTAGGCGTAGCCACTTGATAGGAATCTGCGGTTTCCCCAACAAGTGGTAAAACTGTCCCAAAAGAAACAATCCGTGTGGTCGAGTCAAAAACAAGCAAAGCTTCTTTTGCAATCACGCCGATCCATTCTTTTGGCTGTTGCATAGTCTGGTGACAATGGCTTCAATACCTCGTTCGGCAGATAACCCGGATACCCAGTGGGTGTTTATTGCTTATTTGATCCAAGACGATCACATGGGACCAACCATCCGTTTGGTCGATGACTTCTACAATCGTCCCATATAATACTTCGGAGTCCACTAAGCTTTCCTGATAAAGCCGCATCGTATCTTCATCAGTCAAAAAAGTGTGCAGCGCTTCTAAAGGAAATGCTTTGATTTTTGCTAGTACTTTGTTTTCTTTGGGTTCCTTCCATAAGAAGGAAGAGCCAGCCTGAACAATTTGTTTCATCTTTGCTCCTCTCATAACTGTTTATTCGTTGATTCCTAGTCCGATGCGTTCGGTGACGCTCAAGCTTCCTGGACGCTGAAGAATCCCTTGCATTTCAGGGGAAGTCGTTTGGGTCTCCCACATAAAAGGAACATCCAGATCATAAAATTGGACATCCGCCATCCCCAAGGCAAAATGGGCGGCTGCAGCCATTCCCCCATACCCTTCAATCATCGAACCGACCATCACCGGCATTTGATGCTCTTTTGCCAATTGATAAATTTTTTGTCCCTCTTTGATCCCGCCGCTTTTCATCAATTTAATGTTCATATAATCGCAGCAGTTTTCAGCAATCAAACGTTTGGCATCCTCATAGGAAAAAAGACTTTCATCTGCCATGATCGGAATCGTCGTCCGAGCAGTCACATAGCTAAGTCCAGCAAAATCATTGGCTTTGACGGGTTGCTCAACAAACTCGATCGGAATGTCTTGCCATTGGTCTAAAATCTGCACCGCTTCTTCTTTGGTCCAGCCTTGATTGGCATCAATTCGAAAGGGGATCTTTCCTGCCAAACGTTCATTGATGCGGCGAATTTTCGCAACCTCCTCTTCGATCGCGTCTGCCCCCAGTTTGATTTTCAAAGATCGAAACCCCGCCTGGATTTTCGCTTGGGCATCATGCAGCATCTGCTCCTGTGAACCAACACTGATCGTATAATCGGTTGTCAGTGTATTGGCAGAACCACCTAAATAGCGGTAAAGAGGCAAGTTTGCCGCTTTTGCCAGTGCATCATGCAACGCGATATCAATCGCCGCTTTAGGGCTCGTATGATGCTGGATCAACGCATGAAGCTCATCCATTACCGACAATTGGGCATCTACCTTTCTTCCTAACAGGAACGGGGTAAAACAGTTTCGATATCTGTTAAAATACTTTCTTTTGTATCACCGGTGATCACTTCGGTAGGTGCTGCTTCTCCGATGCCAACGATCCCATTGTCAAAAGAAAGCAGCACTCGAATCACTTCGACGGCGTGCACTTCTCTGAGCGCCGTTTTAAACGGTGCATTCAGCTGGATCGGAATTAGCTTCGTTTCAACTGCTGTGATTTTCATTGGTGTTCCTCCCAAAAAGAAAAGCCGTTCTTATCTAGCTGGAATGAATCATTCCTCTTCACTGCTAGATAAAGAACGGCTTTATTCCTTGCTCTAGTTGCTGAACGCTTGGCGTTCCTCTTTTCTGCAGTACTGTTTGACTACGTCAGTCGGTAGATGTATGAAAGAATTGTTTTTTTTACTTATTCTTCGACAAACACATTTTTATAATCATAGGCAGCACCGACACTATGAACGATGAGGCCTTTGATCTTAGGCGACCGCAGATGTGCTTCTGCACTTTGGAAAAGCGGTATAACGCCCAAATCTTCATTTAAGATTTTTTCTGCTTCCACCATATTTTCCCAACGGGCTTCTGGGTCGTTGGCATTTTCATTGGAGGCTTGTTCGATCAATTGGTCGTAGTCATCATTTAGCCATTTCCCACGATTGTATGAACTGTCTTTTTTGAACAATTCCAAAAAGTTGATTGGATCTGCATAGTCCCCGATCCAATTGTTCATGACCATCTCAAAATCGCCGCTATTGGAACGATCCAAACGAACAGAAAAAGGAACGTTTGTGACTTCGACAGTCAATCCATCCAGTGTTTGCTGCAAGGTTCCTTGAATGTATTCCGCCATTTTTTTCGATTGGTCGGTATCTGAGGTCAGCAGCTCGAAAGACAACGTATCGATCCCCAGCTCAGCTTTGGCCTTTTCCCAATACTCTTGGGCTTTTTCTTCGTCATAGTCTAACGTCGTTGCCGCATCCTCAACAAAGTCAGCTTTTGTCTCTGGATTGAAAGCTAGGTCAGAAGGAACAAAACCGACAGCCGGTAATGAGCCGTTGCCTAAAATATTCTCAACGATTTGTTGCCGATTCATACTATAAGAAATGGCTTGCCGCAAATTTGCATTTCGAAAAGGCGAATCTTCTGGTGCTTGATTCATTTCTAAATACTGAGTGGTTGCACTAGGCTGAACAATGTAATCAGGATGATTCACATTCTGCATCGCCAATTCACCGCTTAAAATAATGTCATCGGCTTGTCCGCTTTCGTACAAGTTATAAGCAGTCGATGAGTCTTTCACGACATCGAAATTAACTGTTTCAAGTTTGACTGAATCGGCATCCCAATAATCCGGATTTTTTTCCAATGACCACTGGATATCGGTGCCTGGGCCAGCATAATTGGTCAATAGGAATGGTCCATTGTACGCCGCGTTTTCACTTGTTAAAGCGTATTGATCACCAAATTCCTCCACGACACGTTCGTTTTGTGGGAAGAAGGTTGGAAACGCCAGTAAAGATAAAAAGTAAGGTGTTGGTTTTTCTAACGTGATTTTCAACTCATGATCATTGACTGCTTCGATCCCTAACTCGCTTTTATCCAGCGTCCCATCTGAAATAGCAGACGTTTTAACGGGTGCCAGCATATAGGCATAATTGGAAGCAGTGGCTGGATCAACTGTTCGCTGCCAACTAAAAACATAATCAGCCGCTGTAACTGAATCGCCATTGGACCATTTTGCCTCTTCCGCAGTGAAATGGTGTAGGTCAGCCCATCTTCACTGACTTCAGCTTCTTCACTTGCCCCAGCAATCACTGGAACATTGTTCTCATCCAAGCGATAAAGGCCTTCATAAGCATTGTTCAGAGTAATAAAGCTATAAGAGTCGGTTGCTAAAGAAATATCGGCACTGCCCATCTCCGCCGAAAATTGCACATTGATCACTTGCTCTGCAGAAGAAGCTGCTGATGAATCCGTCTCGTTTTCTTGATTGCCATTTTGACAAGCTGCTAAAAAAAGCTTAGTAACACAAGCGATACTGCATATTTGCTGCGTTTCCCCATTTCTACTCATCCCCTTCTAACATTCAGATAATTCAAAAAATTCTGTTTGTTGTACCGAGTTTACCGCATGTTTATGCAGCCTGTCAATTTAACACGACCAAAAAATGTAAGAGGTTACATAGTTGTGTCAGAAGTTCTCTTCTGAATGTTAAAATTAGAAAAGAGCGACTTTATGCTAAATATCGTTGAAAGGAGTAGTTCCAAGAAACCACACAAAAAAGTTCTGATCTTCTAGCGATCAGAACTTTGGATACTTTCTTATACATCATTTCGAAGATAAAATGGATAAAAAAACTTTCACTATTTTCCTAACATTTCACACAAAAAAAAAAGAAGACACAAATTTTGTCTTCATAGTGCTTTCTCAGAACCTTCCCACTTTTTTGGCCTTTCAACTCAAGGAACAAAAGAAATCTCCTCAGAAAGTAAAAAAACGTATCTATTTTAAAAAGAGTGGTACACTAAACAAACGAAGAGTACTGCACGTGAGAAAAGAAAGACTTCCCCAAGTATCCATTTTCTCCAATACTCTTCGGACTCTTCAGTACGTATATTAATTATACGTACTTTTTTCATTTGTTCAAGGCTTTTGAGGAATTTAATCAAAAATGAAATCGATAAAAAGATTACAAGATTCCATAGCTAATTGACAATCATTCTCAATTAGCGCTATACTAAACCAAATCGTCCCGAGTCAAAGGAGGAATTTCATGTATATCCGTACCGTTGCGTTTGAAGTCATTCCAGAAGGAAAAGAACTCTTTCTTGCTAAAATGAAAAAATACCGCCTCAATGAAAACATTTGCTGGCTGTCACTCTGCTGAAGCATGGTTTTCAGAATCAAAAGACAGCCTCGTTTTCCAGTTGGTGTCAAAATGGTCTGAGAAAAAAGCCTTTCAAGCTTGGTTAAAACGTCCCGAACATTTGCAAAAGCACCGAGATGCGTATCGAGCAGAAAAAGAAGGAACTGCAAAACCGAAACTTGTTTTGTCCAAGACCGGTCAAGAATTTGTCTTGATCGATGAAGAACCTAGTCCTAGTTAAACTATAAGAGCGATCCACCAAAGCAGATTGATTTCGCTTTGGTGGATCGCTTTCTTGTTCAGTGCCTCTCTTTTCTATTCCACCGTTCGCTCGTTCAGGGTTCTTCCTTGCTGATCTTTTAATTGTAGCCAACCATTGGTGCCCCCATAGTAAAGAAACATTCCTACCTCATTGACACTTTTTAATACAACGTCTTCAATCGTTCGTCCCTCTTTGATCGCCGATTGATTTTCTTGCCGAATTTTTTCCGCTAAACGAGCAGAAAAACCAACCGATCCGTCTTTGTTCAATGGAATCTCTTGACTCAAAATTGCGCCTTTTTCAATTCGAACCTCGTTGCGTTTTTGCCAATAGACCGTTGCTTTACTTCCTTGATAATCAACCATGAAGGGTTCATCTTGTAATTCTTTTGACCATTTATGTCTTGGTTTGCCCCCTTTTTTTGCCTCTTTTGTCGTCTTTTTGCTCGTAGATCCATAGCCAAGAAAATCGATAAATCGATCAAATGGTTTTGCGCTAGCAGCAATGGTTTGCTGCAACTCTTGTGGGATGCCGATGGATGCTTTGGACCCACTAGTTAACTGATATTGTTCTTGATAATAGGCTACTAAATAAGGAGCCATGATCTCCCAAGATGGTGTGAGGATCATCAAGCGGTCGTATTCTAGCTTGTCGTCAAAGGCTTTATCGTCTGCTACTGAGAAAATTTGGCCGTCTTTGATAAAAAAGAGCACAGTATTTTCTTTGACTTGCAATAGACTTCCCTTAACAATTTGCAGTTGGCCTGCTTCATTCGGCCATTCAAAAAGCAACTGCTGCTCCTCAACGATCGTCTTTTTTAGTTCCATCCTAATCCCTGCTTTCTGTTGTTTTCTCGCCTATTATAGCACTTCTTTTGCTAGATACCTGAGTTTAAGAATCAAAAAAGAGACTGCTTCTGAGAAACAGTCTCTTTTTAAGGGAATTAGTTTACATGCATGGTTTCATTTTATTTTGATTGGGTGATTACCAATGGATCAGCTAAAAAAGCATTCAACTAGCGCTGGTTGATAGATCTCATTGTATTTTGCAACTACTCGTCCGCAACGTTCTTCGATATCTTCATGATCGATCCCATCATAGCGAATCACATTTAATACGACACACCGTTCCATTTTTCTGACCACTTCACCGATCACACGGCTTTGTAAGCCGACTGGTTTACATTCATATGCTTTACCTAATACAATTGTTTCTGCTTCCATAATTCTCTCCTTAAAAACTCATTTTTCTAATTGTATTATCATTTTATCATCTAATTTTAATTAAATAAAGTAATATGCCCGACATTTGTAAATAATAACTAAAAAAAGCGTTCATTATTCAATGAACGCTTCGTTTTAAAACATTATGTTGTTTTAGGTTAAAATTAAAAAACAAGTGCTTTATTGACGACTTGCTACCAATAAAGCAGTAAATTCTTCCAGATATTTCTGATCGATCGCATCATAGCTGTTTGTTTTTCCACTATCGATATCCAGCACTCCAAGCAACTGATTACCAACCACCATGGGAACTACGATTTCAGACATCGCTGCTGAGTCACAAGAAATATAATTTTCATGTTCTTTGACATTGGGTACGATCAATGTGGTTTTTTTCTCTGCTGATTCCCCACAAACCCCTTTGCCTAATGTGATTCTGGTGCAAGATACTCTTCCTTGGAATGGACCTAAAATCAGTTCGCCTTCTTCAAATAAATAGTAGCCGGCAAACACTGTATCTTCCAATGTTTCATTCAGTAAAGCAGAAGAGTTGGCTAGGTTGGCGATCCAATTACTCTCCGCTTCTAGCAACCCTTTTAATTGCAGAAGCATCAATTCATACGCTTCGATTTTTTTATTCATTTTCTCACCTCTGTCCTTGATTATAAGCAAACACAGAGGATTTGTCTTGTCTAAATTGCTGGGTACTGGAAACAAAAATTGTGAAAAAAGAGAAGTTGCCTGAAACAGTCTACTTGCCAACCTTTGCAGCTATCGATCTCTGATCGATTGGGTCCTTCTCAATCATCTGCTGAACCTACTCTGCATCAATCACAGTAAAACGAGTATTTTCATGTCGCACTGTTTCAATTTCATCAAGAATTGCTTTGGCTAACGTACCACTGGATGTTACTGATTTCTTTTGGTCGTTGAATAGCAAGTGATCTTTGCCTAAAATCGCTGGTTTAGCTGGTCCTTCTTGAAATAGATTCCCAGGAGAAATCCCCACCCAATGAACATTTTTGACGGTTTCTAAAAAGAGATATTCATCTGCTGATTTTCTGGGATCGCAATCCAGCTTTCACTTCCTGGGGCTTTTTCAATTCGGTAAGATTGCGTTCACCCGCTTCGTTGAACAGGCTGCCAGCTCCTAAAATGAAGAACAAGCGTGTGTTCTTTTCTCGAAACAAATGAACCAATTTTGCTGCCAGATCCACATGCAAGTACGCTTGGTCAGGACTTGTCGCAAACGCATCGACCAATACATCAAACCCGTCGAGGTCTCCTTCTGTTAACGAAAAAGCATCTTTTGTAAGTGTTTTGACTGTATCACCAAATTGTTCTTTGGCTTTAACTTCATTTCTAACAATAGCAGTCACTTCATGTCCTCGCTGTACTGCTTCTTGATAAATAGCTGAACCTGCATTTCCTGTTGCGCCAATAACACCGATTTTCATGATAATCATCCTTCCTCATTTTTTGTTTGACTAAAACAGTTGTTACTAATCAAGTTGCAACTAGAGTATAAAAGAAACTTTCTTTCCTGTCAAGAAATTGCTTAGCAGGTGAAAGTTCTTTTTACTGTGTTGTGTCCGTTCAATCTACTGTTCGGCCTCCCCTTGAATGCCTTCAATGATTGATTGCAACGAGATGGCACTCATCTCCTGCTCGATTTTCTTTTGCAGCACATCATAGGTTTCTTCTAATACCGCTTGAATATTCCCCCCAATCAAGCAGTTGGGATTGGTTTTTTTGTCTGCATGTAAAAGATGGTGGTCTTTTTCAACACTCGCATAAATGTCCAACAAAGAAATCTCGTTTGGTTCCTTCGTTAGTTTAGGGTTTGGTTTTCCTCTTTGGCTTTCGATCAACCCAGCAACCCGTAAATCACTCATAATCCGACGAACATAAGCCGGATTCGTTTCAACACTCTGGGCGATCCGATCACTTGATAAATCAGTTCCTTTAAAGAGGTGGATATAAGCGAGGATGTGAATGGCGTCGCTGTATTTGGTTGAGTATTTCACTTCGTCTCCACTCCTTTTTCTTGTATCATACCTCTTTTTTAGCATTAAGACAAAGGGGACTGACCAATCTTACAAAACTCGAGGATCCCGTCAAGAAAAAGCAGCCCTCAAAAAGTTAGTACAAAAGCCTAACTTCTTGAGGGAACTGCATCCTGAACCACTTTTTTACTTTTTATTTAAACAATCACTTTGCTAATAGCCATTCATCCATGCAGATTCAAGCTGATTGCCGTCGGGATCAACGATTTCATAGCCGACCATCATATCCTCTGGAATCCCCATATCAACTTGGAACGATTGGCCACCATTTGCTTCTGCAATCTTTGCAAAATTCTTCGCTTCTTCTGGCGTATCAAAGCTAAACGCAATCAATGCACTACTCGTGTTCTTCGTATCCCCAATACGTCTGCCATTCAGAAACTGTTGATAAAACTCATGTTCTAACAACATCATCCAAATCGATTCACTCCAAACCATTCCGCTGCTAGTCTCGTTTGAGAACTCTTCATTTTTGACAAATCCCAACGCTTCATAAAAGGAGGTTGCACGTTTGACATCAGAGGTTTTTCTTTGATAAGTTGCATTATAGCATCGTTTGATATCAGTGACAGGCAAATTTATAAACACCATTTTATTCGCCATTTTCTTGCCTCTTTTCTTTGATAAGTTGTATTGATGAATCCGCTCTCATTATAGCATCTATCGTTGGATTCACAAAAACATCAGACCTTATCCTACGCCGTTGGTTTCTATCAGCTCATTCAAAACTCGTTTTTCCAAGCAAAAAAACCTTTGCATGAAAGGCCTTTTGCTTTTATCACCTATGGAAAAGTAACCAGATACGCATCGCATAGAAGCCATTTTTTCGCTAATCAATTCAACTGCAAGCTGATCAGTTTTTTTCAATACTTAAAGCTCAAGTCTTGAATCGATCACGGTAGCTTTCCCACGATAAATTTTTCGATACTCTTTTGGCGTATAAGTAGTTGCTTTTTTAAATTTCTTACTAAAATAATTTGGATCATTGAATCCTGCTCTGACAGAGATTTCACTGATTGATCGATCACTTGTTGATAGTTCTTTTTTGGCAACTTCAATACGATAAATCATCAAGTACAATGAAAAGGTCATTCCTAATGTATTCTTGATCAAACGACTGGTGTGATACCGGCTTAAATGCAGGTGATCTGCTAAAGTATCTAACGTAATATGTTCTCTATAATTTTCATGAATATAGCGCAATATCTTATGTCTTAAAGAAAGCGAAGGAGAAGCCTCATTATTTTTCTCGATGTGTAGCAAGGAAATCTGATTGATGGATTGAATTCCCCGATCCAATGCATAAACAAAATCATTTGTGATCGGTTCGACCAAGTAATCAATCAAGCCGTAACGCAACGCTTTTTGAGCGGTAGCAAAACTTTCTACAGCAGAATACAAAATTGCTTTTGCATTAGGGCAAAATGAAAGCAATACTTTATATAATTCAAAAGAGTCCTCTTCGCCATCCGCATTAATCACTGCAATTTCAACCGGCTGCTCAAGACAGGTACGCTGAAGCGCTTTTTTTGAACAAACCGTCGGAAGCAAGATGACATTTGGAAAATGACGATCGATCAAACGAATCATATCGTTAACTGCTCCATGCTCTTTGCTATCAATGATCAATAAGTTACACACGAAATCTTCTCCTTCGTTTAAAATTCACCCGTTGGTTTTTCTATTTATTTCTCTTGAAAATCAATGACCATTCGCCCTTTGATTTTTCCTGAAAGCATTTCATCAAAAATATCATTGATCTCTTCTAACTGACGCATGACAACTTTTGGAACGACTTTTCCTTCGGCTGCGAATTGGAAAGCTTCTGCTAAATCAGTCCGTGTTCCAACAAGGGAACCGACGATTTTAATACCGTCCAATACAAGTCGAGGAATGTTCAAGTCCATGCTTTCTGGTGGAAGACCAACCGCTACAATCGTACCACCCGCACGAACGGCATCGACAGCAGAATTGAAGGCTGCTTTTGAAACAGCTGTTACTACAGCTGCATGTGCGCCGCCGGTTGCTTCTTGAATGATTTTTGCCGCATCTTCTTTCGCAGGATTGATCACAAGGTCAGCGCCATGATCTTTTGCAAAGTCCAATTGTTTGTCGTTGATATCAATCCCAATCACTTTTTGCATTAAAGACATTTTTTGCATATTGTAAGGCTAGGTTTCCTAATCCTCCTAAACCATAGATCGCGATCCATTGACCTGGTTTAATGTCAGAAACTTTTACCGCTTTATATGTGGTTACACCTGCACAAGTAATGCTGCTGGCTTCAGCAGAACCTAAGCCCTCTGGTACCTTCACTGCATAGTCAGCTACAACGATACACTCTTCAGCCATACCGCCATCTACAGAATATCCGGCGTTTCTAACGGAACGGCATAATGATTCATTCCCGTTCACACAGTATTCGCATGATCCACAGCTTTCATATAACCAAGCGACACTTGCACGGTCACCGATTGCTAGAGAAGTAACATCATCACCGATCGCGACCACTCTACCGATTCCCTCGTGTCCAAGTACGATTCCAGATGCATCTCCGAAGTCACCATCTTTTACATGCAAGTCCGTATGGCAGACACCACAACACTCCATTTTCAATAATGCTTCATTCGGACGAAGCGCTCTCAATTCTTTTTCCTCAATTTTTACAACCTTATCGTTTGATACTACAGCTGCTTTCATAAAGACACCTCTTTCAATTCATTTAAATAAAGAACTTTCTTTTATTTGTGAAGTAATTAACTAACACGAAGAGGTCAGCAATAGCTAGATAAAAGAAAGTTCCTTATCGAGAAGGTTACCATAGAAACCATCAAAAAAAGGGGAATATATTGCTTTTTTTCTGTAATCATTTATGAGAAAAAAATAATGAAATAATTCAAGTTTTTTTCTTATATTTCAAATTCAATAAACTACAAGGACTAAAAAAGCGAAAAAAACCATCATATAAATAACAAAAGTTTTAATAAAACCTATCAAGAGGAAATTACATAAACATGTAATCTTGGTCTTCACTGTTATTCTCTAATCCTTTTTTTATCAATTCGGTGATTTGCGATTTATTTTCTTTCAGCGCTGAATGTCATATTGGTATTTAACGTGATGTCCCTCATCAGTGTTTTTCTAACAATTTTCACTCCCTTTTTCTCCTTCTCTGCACATAAAAGCAACTAGTGCTGAAAGGTGATCGATCGAACAATCGACAACCTGCAATCTGTCACTATCGGATAGCCGATAAATGTCCACAAAAAGTTTCAGTCGATGGCATTGTGTTTCACTCAGACGACTGTTCCCATCAAAATACAAGGGTACCCAGCGGTATGCAGCAATGATCCCCTCCTGTTCTTATAGTCGTTTCATGATTTTATCACAACGAATAGAAAGTTTTTTTCACCTCAGACAAAGGAAAAAAGCCCTTGAAATCAAGGGCTTTTGCTTCATCTGATAATAAATGATTAACGACGAATTTCTTTGATACGAGCTGCTTTTCCGTGTAATGCACGTAAGTAGTACAATTTTGCACGACGTACTTTACCGTAACGAACAACTTCGATTTGTGCAACACGTGGTGTGTGCAATGGGAAGGTACGTTCAACACCTACACCGTTTGATACTTTACGAACTGTATAAGTTTCGCTGATACCAGCACCGCGGCGTTTGATGACAACACCTTCAAATAACTGGATACGTTCGCGAGTTCCTTCGACAACTTTCGCGTGAACGCGAACAGTGTCCCCAGGACGGAAAGCTGGGATGTCCGTACGTAATTGTTCTTGAGTTAGTTCTTGAATCAATGGATTCATGTTTATCATTCTCCTTATTCCCAAACATTCTTAAAGCATGAAAGCTCCAGCGGAACATCGTAATAGTTGAGTTTACACTCACTGAAACATCTTACCACAGTCGACCACAGGCTGTAAAGAGAATTTTCTTGTCATCGCGCAGAATATCAAAAAAACTGGCACTATTTTAGTTGCCAGCTTTCGCTTCTTCTTCAATTTCTTTTAAAAGCTTCTGCATTTCTTCCGTCAACGGATAATTTTCTAACATATCAGGTCGGCGCTGAAAGGTGCGGCGCAATGATTCTTTTAATTGCCACTGCTCGATCAATTTATGATTGCCATTCATCAAAACTTCTGGTACTTTCATGCCTTTAAACTCTGCTGGGCGTGTATATTGCGGATGTTCTAATAAACCAGTGGAATGAGAATCGGTTTGTGCGGAGGTTTGATTGCCTAAAACTTCTGGTAATAGTCTGACCGTCGCATCGATCATGACCATTGCACCCAATTCGCCGCCAGTCAAGACGTAATCTCCCAGTGACACTTCATCAGTGACCAATGAACGGATTCGTTCATCATATCCTTCATAATGACCACAAATGAAGACGAGGTGCTCTTCGGTAGAAAATTCTTCTGCCATCTTTTGATCAAAAGGTTTCCCCGCTGGGTCTAAAAGGATCACGCGTTTCTTCGTTTCTGGTGCTGCTTCTTCGATCGCTTTGATATTGTCATAGACAGGTTGGACTTTTAATAACATTCCTGCTCCGCCACCATAAGGATAGTCATCCACTGTTTGATGTTTGTTGTCGGAATAGTCACGGAAATTTGAGACGTTGATTTCTAACAGTCCCTTTTCCCTTGCTTTGCCAATGATCGATTCTCCTAGAGGACCTTCGAACATTCGCGGAAATAGTGTCAATACATCAATTCTCATCGTCTAACAACCCCTCTGGGATTTCCACAGTGACCTGACCATTTTCAAGATCGATTGTGTGGACAACCGACTCGATATAAGGAATCAAGGCATCCTTCTTCCCTTTTCGTTGAACGACCCAAACGTCATTGGCACCTGGTGAAAGGATCTCTTTGACTTTACCAATGATTGTGCCATCTTCTTCGACGACTTCCAGACCAATAATTTCATGGTAGTAAAACTCATTTTCTGCTAAATCCACCAAATCATCCTTGGTAACTTTTAAAATGCCGTTACGAAACGGTTCAACATCGTTAATATTGGGATAGCCCTCAAACGTCACTAAATCAAAATTTTTGTGTTTGCGATGACCTGAAACAATCAATGTTATTGGCTCTTTATTTTCACGAAAAAGTGTCAATTCAGCCCCTTTACGGTAGCGTTCTTCTGGAAAATCCGTTTGCGATATCACACGTACTTCTCCACGGATTCCATGTGTATTGACGATTTTTCCTACGTTTAAATATTCTGTCACGTTCGTTCCCCATTTCTTCTAACTTCTGTTCTATTTTAGCATAGCAAAGTAGCGAATTCTAGCCGTTTCCTAGCGCCCCATGTTTTCCTCAAAATCATCGCGCGAAAAATGCCCCTTCGACGCTTGATCAAAGGGGCATTGTCCTAATATGAACCTTATTGATTCATAGAAACGGCCATTTTCAATGCCGAACGTGCATCTTGATTTTGCACCGTTCGAAGGGTCTTTTCTTGTTGCCAAACCACGGTAGTTGCTGTATGGTCATTTTTTCCCATATCGATAGTGATTTGACCGACCTCAGGCGCTGGGAGCATAGCTTCTTCCAGATACGCTACCACTTCTTTGGCAACCGGAACTGGATCTTGTTCTTCTTGATTGACTGCTCGAACAGTCAATGACCAATTTCCTTCTTGCCAGCTCAAATAACTGGAGCCAGCAGCTCCTTGCATATGCCCAGTAATGCCATATCCGAGATCAACGGCTTGTCCGCCATCATCAGCTGTTACATTGACCGCTGCGGCAGCTTCATCCGCTGATTGATAGTCTTTTGATTGAAAAGCAGCAATCGGTGTTTCCTCGTTCAAAGCCTTGTCATTGAGAGGCAACTGCTGATCAAGTCCATAATAAAGAATCGAAGCATCGGACTGACTGCCAGCTGTGGCCGCATTCAACACTTTACCTGAAGCAAGTGGAATGTCCTTGGGCAAGACAAGATCAGGGAATGCCGCTTGTATTTGAGCGTAGATATCTGCAGTACTATTCGTGTTTGAAGAATCCCTAGAAGCCGCCTGACTAGAAGACGTACTTGATTGACTGGTTTCTGATTGACTACTTGCTTGCGTTTGGGTACTTTCCACCATACTCGTCGCTGTTGTTTCGGCACTACTGGCTTGACTGGTTTCTGGTTCCTGTTGATTATTGCAGCCAGCTAAGGCGCCCATCGTCAGCAGCGTAACGAATAATCCTAGTTCTTTTTTCATGATGTTCCCCTCCTTATACAAAGAATACCCCTCAATAAAAAAAATGACAAACAAGTCAGATTGTCTGTCATTTTTTTGTTGATTTTTTAAAGATTTGTCACCCAATTTTGCAGTGATTGAAAGCCATCCTTGATCCATTGCCAAACTTGATTGGCGATCGTCGATAGGTCGCCCCAACGAAAGTTTTGTGTCCATTGGTTCAATTGCGTCATGATCTCCTCACGATAGACCCAAATTAAAAAGAGCAACAACAAGATCCCTAGCGTTCGCCAAAGAAAAGAACCAATTTTATAAATAAAGACGAGAATCAAAAGAACGACGATCCATGCGATTAGTTGAGACATACAAGCACCTCCTCCTTTTGATTATCTCAAAACCACCTTTTTTGTCCTCCATCTTAAGCATGAATTTTACAAAAAAAGCATTCCTCAAAGAGAAATGCTTTTCATTCTTGCTTATTTACCATCAATGATATTCAAACGAACTTTTTTTGGTCCATTTGTCCGTACACTGTAAACGATTGTTCGAATTGCTTTGGCAACCCGCCCTTGTTTACCGATGATACGACCAATATCCTCTGGTGCCACAGTAAGATTATATTCCAAGAAATCATCTGACTCTACCAGCTCAAGCTTGATATCCTCAGGTTTGGTAACAAGTGGTGAAACGATCGTTAAGACTAATTCTTGCAAATCTTTCATCCAAAGTCACCTTATTTCTTAGTGAATTTTGCTTCGTGGTGTTTTTTCATAACGCCTTCTTTAGAAAGGATGTTACGAACTGTATCTGAAGGTTGCGCACCTTTAGATAACCAATCAAGAACTAAATCTTCTTTGATTGTCACTTCAGCTGGGTCTAGTAAAGGATTGTAAGTACCAACTGTTTCGATGAAACGTCCGTCACGAGGAGAACGTGAATCTGCTACGACGATACGGTAAAAAGGTTTCTTTTTAGAACCCATGCGTTTTAAACGAATTTTTACTGCCATTATTTACACCTCCATTGATTTAATCACAAGAGCTAGTTTAACAGGTTTTTCTGATGGTGTAAAGAGTTTTTTCTTTACAGCTAAAAAAATTTTTCTTTCCTGATTTTTTAAGCATGGTTATCTTTTGCCAGAATGAATCAGGACGCGTATCATTAGTAATAGAGAAACTTTTTAAAGTCAAATCGTTTTATTTGCACCATCCACTTACTTTTGGTAAGCTTAATGAGTAGAAAACAACAAGGAGGAAATTTACATGACAAAAAAAATTGGTTTTATCGTCGGCAGTTTACGGGAAGGATCATTTAATAAACTCGTAGCGAAAAAATTCGCATCATTATTACCAGAAGGTTTTGAAGCATCTTTCATCGAAATCGGCAACTTGCCTTTTTACAATGAAGATTTGGAAGTTGAAGGAAAAGTTCCTGCTGAATGGACAGCATTTCGTGAAGCATTAAGCGCCGTTGACGGGTCTTCTTCTTTACACCAGAATACAATCGTTCTGTTCCTGCAGCATTGAAAAATGCATTAGATGTTGGTTCTCGTCCTTACGGTGCTAGCAGTTGGGGTGGCAAACCAGCTTTGGTTGTCAGCGTTTCTCCAGGAGCGATCGCTGGGTTTGGTGCAAACCATCACCTACGTCAATCATTAGTCTTTTTGGATATGCCTACTCTACAACAACCAGAAGCCTATATCGGTGGAATCACCAACTTGATTGATGAAAACAACGAAATCAACCCAGATACAGTAAGCTTCTTTGAAACGATCATTGCAAAATATATTGAACTCTTTCAACGATTCAACTAATTATGAATCCAAACAAAAAGACCAAGAAACTCGGCACTGAGTTTCTTGGTCTTTTTACTGTGAAGAATAATCGTTTGCGCTTTTTACTCGCTGCCTGACACAGACTTTCGGACAAAATGAAGTTCTGTCAGTTCCCCCATCTGTTTTGTTTCAACAAACGTCAAGCGTCTCGCATAATCCCCGGTTCAAACAGTCGCTTGCCCTCTCCTAAAAACACCGGCGCGATTTGAATAAACCATTCATCGATCAAATCAGCTTCCAGCAATGGTTTTAATAAGGAACCCCCACCCACTACCCATACGTTTTCCTCTTGTTTTAATGCTGAAACAAATGCAACTGGATCCGTTGACACTAGGGTTGCATCCGGCAGCGGTTCTTTTCGGGTACGAGAAAAAACATAGTTGGTCTTTTCAGGATATAGCAGTCCATCATCCATCAGTTTTTTTGCTTCTTGATAGGTCTTTCTTCCCATCACGGTCGCGTCGATGGTTGCAAAAAATGCTTCATAGGTCGTTGCAACACCGGTATCAGTTTGAAACAGCCAGTCCAGTTGATCCTCCATACCTGCTAAATAGCCATCGAGGCTGATTGCACCATAAAATACCACTTTTCCCATTAGGCTCACTCCTTTATTTTACGATTGCTTCTGACCTTCGACAAACACAAGTGACTAAGTGATCGTTAACCATACCAACCGCTTCCATAAACGCGTAAATAGTTGTCGTTCCGACAAATTTAAAGCCTCGCTTTTTCAAGTCTTTTGCTAGCTGATCGGAGATTTCCGAATGGGTCGGTACATCGGATTGCTGCTGAAATTCATTGATGACTGGCTCATGATTGACATATCGCCACAAGAATGCGGAGAAACTGCCGTATTCTTGCTGGATTTTTAAAACTTCTTGGGCATTGATGATCGCTGCTTCAATCTTTCGTCGATTGCGAATGATTCCTGGATTCATCATCAGTTCTTCCACTTTTTCTTCCGTATAGTTCGCTACTTTTATGATATTAAACTGATCGTATGCCGCATCGAAATTCGCCATCTTGTTTAAAATCGTTTGCCAGCTCAATCCTGCTTGATTCATATCTAACACCAGTTTTCGAAACAACTGCTGATCCTCATACTCAGGTTTTCCCCATACCGTATCATGATACTCCTGCATTGCTGGTGTACTGTTGGCCCATTCACATCGCTCCATTGTCCTCATCAGCTCCTTTTTGTTTATTTTATCATAAATGACTTTACTTCCACCAGTGTACTACGTATACTAGTACACATAAATGAAAGGAGCTGATTTTGTGGTTCGCATTAACAAAGCCAGCAGCAAACCTTATTATGAGCAATTGGTTTTAAGTATCAAAGAAGATATTCTGAACGGTGTTCTAATCGCCGGAGACCAAGTGCCTTCAGTTCGTGAAATGGCTAAGCACCTGTTGATGAATCCAAATACCGTCAGCAAAGCTTACAAAGTATTGGAAAATGAGCAAGTCCTTGTCACCATCAAAGGAAAAGGCACTTTTGTGAAAGTCACCGAGGACTTGCCACGCGATGAGATTCGGATCTTACAAGTGAAAGAACGTTTGAAAGAATTGATGATCGAAGCACGCCATTTACAGATCAGCATGCGTGAGCTGAGCGATTGGATGAATGGCTTTGAACAAGAGTTAGGAGGCGACCCACAGTGAAGATCGAACATGTGACCAAGAAAATGGAACAAACAATTGTCTTAGAAAACGTGAACTTCTCCTTGGAAAAGGAGAGAAATCGTAGGATTAATCGGCCGCAATGGTTCTGGGAAAACCACGTTGTTTCGGACGATTGCTGGACATTATTTATTAGATGATGGCGAGATTTCCATCGATAACCAACGCCTGGATCAGCATCCGCAATTAAAAGAACAACTTTTTATATTGATGAAAAGAAAACTTTCTTTCGGCCTACTCTTTGAAAAAGCTCAATCAATTTTATCGGCTTGCTTATCCAAATTTCGATCAAAATCTTTATTTAGAATTGATGCAAAGTCACGGTCTTCCTCTGACGCTTTCCTACCGACGGATGTCAAAAGGTATGCAAGGTCTTTATAAAATGATTCTTGCGATTGCCTCAAATGCGACGTTCTTACTGTTAGATGAACCTTTTGATGGGCTTGATGTGATCGTCCGTAAAAAGTGATTGGATTATTGCTGGAAAGCCTCAGCGAGTCGAATCGTACCGCCTTGATCGCTTCTCATAATCTAAATGAATTAGAACATATTATTGATCGTGCCTTGTTGATCAAAGGGAAAACGATTGAAGGAGACTACCGTTTGGAAACGATTCGCGAACAATCTCGCAAACTCCAACTCGTCTTTCGCAGCAAACAGATTCCTCCCCTTATCAAGCAGCACTCCAAGCTGATTCAAAAACAAGGTCGAGTCTTGACTGCTTTGTTTGACAATTACACAGAGGAGCTGGCGGCTGAGATCCAGCAACTTGATCCTTTGGTTTTCGAAGAATTACCTTTGACTTTGGAAGATCTGTTTGAAGCAAATTTACGACAAGAAGCATTGGTGGAAGGATAGAGGTGGAAAACGATGTTAAGCAATATATTTAAAGAACGCTATGGTAAGCTGTCGATCGGTTTTTGTTTTGTCGTGCTCTTCATGTATATTAGTGCTGGCTGGCAATCACAAAAAGCCTGGCATCCAGCAAGAACGTTATTTGGCATCTGAGGAATTTATCAAAGATTTTAACGAAAATCGAGAATACTATGTCAAAAGCTACAACGGTGAAACCCCGGTTTACTTTGATTCGGCAGCAGAGTACCGCGATGCGGTATTGACAATCAACAAAGAGTACTCAGATGATTTTTATTACAATCGCCCGTATATGACCACCATGAATCAATTTGTGATTGTCTTCCTGTTTATTTGGGGCTTTTTGTCCTTTTTTGTCGATGGCCGCACCAATTTCAATCGGTTTTTATTTGCTTTACCCTTTAGCAGAAAGCACGTCTTTCGCAAGAAACTGCTTTTTATCGGCTTACCCTTGACCGCTTGTTTAGTGTTGGGCCTGTTAGGTCATATCCTGATCGAATACACAATGATCCCGGCTCGCTATCTCGCTGTGCCGCTTCAAGACGTGCTGCTTTCCGCCCTTAGTACTTTGGCAACGAATCTGCTCGTATTTGCTGTCGGCATCTTGTTGGGCGTTTTACTGGGGAATCTGTTTACTGGCGTGCTGTCGGTGTTCTTCACTCTTTCTCTAGGAACAATGGGGTATAGCTTTTTCCAATGTACCCGCGAGTTTTTTAGTTTTGTGTTTCTTGGTCATGGGGATTTTCTGCTTCCTTTTCAAACGTGGATCGATTGGCCGCAAGGATATGTCTATCCTTGGTGGCTACTGCTCCTTTACCTCGGTTTGAGCGGCTTGCTGATTCTTGCTGCCGAAAAAGTGTTCTCGAAAATTTCTTTAGAAAATGATGGTGATTATTTAACGATCCCTAAATTGCGCGCCCCGGTTTATTGGCTGCTTTCTTTGGGAACCTGGTTCTATCTATCCATGATTTCTTATTACCCGCTAGAAATTTTTTACCGTGATCTCTATGAAGGATATGATGTCAGTCTTTGGAACATCACCCTTCGGCTTGGCTTGTTGCTGGTTGCTTGCTTATTCATCAGTTTATTGCTTGTCTATCCTAAAGCACTGATGAATTGGTGGTACAAACGAAAAAACAAACAGGTCAGCAATATTTAAAAAAGCGTCCCTACAACAATAAATTGTTGCCGGGACGCTTTTATGTTAATGTTTAGGTTTGTCGTCGTCTTTTTTGTCAAAGAAGTCATTTACTTTGCGAGAAACATCATCCGCAAAATCTTCAACCTTATCTTTGGCTTTCCCATATTTATTTTGGGTTTTCCCTTTTAACTCCTCGGAGTCATCTCCTGTAAGTTTCCCTTTTGTTTCGGTTACTTTTCCTTCAATGCGATCTTTGTTTGTCATCGTAAAAACTCCTTTCATACTTGCTATAAATTAATAGTAGCATCATTTGCCAGAAAGCACGAATGTTCTGCTTCTATCTATCCTTTTAGTTGTCCGCAACGATAGTTCTTCGCTATTTTTGACTCTTGTACGATTTAGGATATTTAGTAGAAAGCTGGCTTTCTCTATAAAAACGGATGTTCTTTAGATGTTCTATTTGATGTTCTTTGAAGGAGTTCATTTAAAGAGGACACTGTGAACATAAAAAAACCATGACCTGAAAGAAGGCAATCTGAGGAGCTGCAGCTGCTAGAATCAGGAGGTACAGCTTCTCGATTTGGTGTCTTTTCAGGTCATGTTTTTTTTAATTGTACCCTAAGAGAAGGTTCAGGTTCTTTTACGCCTATCAGTTTAAACATCAGATTATTTGCGTTTTTTCTTTTTCTTCTTTTGTTTTTTAACCATACGATTCATGGCCATTTTTCCAAGTTTCCCTTTGACACCGCCACCAAACATTTGATCCATGCCAGGAATGTTCATATTCCCTTTGCTCATTTGCTGCATCATTTTGCGGGATTCTTTAAATTGTTTGATCATGCGGTTGACTTCGACGACACTGTTGCCAGAACCGGCGGCAATCCGGCGACGACGGCTTGGATTTAACAAATCAGGATTTTCACGTTCTGCTGGTGTCATGGAATAAACCATGGCTTTTTGACGGGCAATTTGTTTCGGATCAACTTTGACGTTCTCGATGCCAGGCATTTGGCTCATTCCCGGAATCATTTTCAAAAGATCTTCAATTGGGCCCATTCCCATGACTTGATCGATCTGTTCAACAAAGTCATTGAAGTCGAAGGAGTTTTCCTTCATTTTTTGAGCAAGTTCTTCTGCTTTTTTCTCGTCGTAATCTTGCTGTGCTTTTTCGATCAAAGTCAGCATATCACCCATACCGAGAATCCGACTAGACATCCGATCTGGATGGAATACTTCAAGGTCGGTCAATTTTTCACCGGTACCAGTGAACTTGATTGGAGCGCCTGTAACTTGACGAATCGACAATGCCGCACCGCCACGTGTATCGCCATCTAGTTTGGTGATGACTACCCCTGTGATCCCCAATTGTTGATTGAAGCTTTCCGCCACGTTGACAGCATCTTGTCCTGTCATCGCATCCACTACCAGTAAAATTTCATTTGGCTGTGCCAAGTCCTTGATTTGTTTTAGCTCTTCCATCAAGTTTTCATCGATATGCAAACGACCTGCTGTATCGATCAAACATAGTCATTTTTCTTTTCCCGAGCCAAAGCCAATCCTTGGCGTACGATTTCAACTGGACTGACATCAGTTCCCATATCGAAAACAGGTACATCCAATTGCTGACCTAATACTTTCAATTGGTCGATCGCGGCTGGACGATACACGTCACCGGCAATCATTAATGGACGTGCGTTTTCGGTTTTGATCAAATGATTGGCTAATTTCCCAGCAAAGGTGGTTTTCCCTGCCCCTTGCAGACCAGCCATCATGATAATCGTTGGAATCTTTGGTGATTTTTCAATCCCAACTGTTTCTGATCCTAATGTTTTAGTTAATTCTTCATCAACGATTTTAACGATCTGTTGCGCTGGAGATAAGCTTTCTAATACTTCTACCCCAACTGCTCGTTCACGGACATTTTTGGTAAACTCTTTTACAACTTGCAGATTGACGTCGGCTTCTAATAAAGCTAGACGAATCTCACGCATCATTTCTTTTACATCTGCTTCAGATACTTTTCCTTTTCTGCGCAGTTTGCTCATTGCCTGCTGGAGGCGTTCAGTTAAACTTTCAAATGCCATTTTTTTTCATTCCTTTATTCTTCAATTTCTTGGAGCTGTTGAATAAACCCCTGTAAGGTTTCGTCTTTTGGATAGTGAGTTTTCGTATACTCGCTTAGCTGATCCAGCAAGTCTTCCCGCATGATATAGTCCGAAAACATATGTAGTTTTTTTTCATAGTCTTCTAAAATACGTTCGGTGCGTTTGATGTTGTCATAGACTGCTTGACGGCTTACTTGATACTCTTCAGCGATTTCTCCTAGAGAAAAATCATCTGCGTAATACAATTCCATGTAATTCATCTGTTTTTCTGTCAATAACGTGGAATAAAACTCAAACAACGCATTCATGCGATTGGTCTTTTCAATTTCCATTTGCTTCCTCCTGTTTTGCAAGCCATTCGACATCGGACAAAACAGTCATGCCTTGTTGTCGAAAATACGCACAAGCGACACCGATCCTCTTTTTTGATTCCAGAAAAATTGCCATCATAAATCATCTGACTGCCACAAGAGGGACTTTTCTCTTTTAGGATCAGTTGGGTGATGCCTTGCTCTTGTAATTTTTGATAAGCAATTTTCGCGCCGGTAGTAAACTGTTCGGTCACGTCTTCCCCTGAGATGGTGACGACCTTCGCTCGTTGCGCCCAAACATCCACCCCATCACCACCGACGATTTCGGCTGGTTCCCGTGGGATCGGCAAGCCGCCAAGAACTTCTGGACAAACCATCATTGCTTGACCTGCTCTTACCAGTTCGATCAATGGTGGCACTGCTTGGTGTTTTCCATCATAACGGCAAAGTACACCGCCTAGACACGCACTGATTCCGATCATTTCGCACCCTCAGCTTTCCTATGAAATCGTCCTTTATTATAGCATTTATTTAGTGGTTGCAATAGTACCAATTGTCTATTCATGCTAAAATAGGACTTGTTCGTTGAAATTTAATCGTTTCTTGAAAAAAAGAAGCTAAAGGAGTTTGCCATGAAAAAAATACTCGTTGTCGATGATGAACCTTCCATCGTCACACTTTTAACCTTTAATCTAGAAAAAGAGGGCTATCAAGTCGTTTCAGCCGCAGATGGAAAAAAGCCTACGAATTAGCCTTGTCTAAGCCTTTTGACTTTATCATCTTAGATGTCATGCTGCCGAATATGGACGGTATCGAGATTACGAAGAAATTGCGTCAAGAAAAAATCGAGACCCCGATTCTCGTCTTGACCGCAAAAGATGATCCAATCGATCGGATCTTAGGCTTAGAGATCGGCGCCGATGACTATTTGACGAAGCCTTTCAGTCCTAGAGAGGTATTAGCTCGAATGAAAGCCATCTTCCGTCGTTTAGAACCCCGTCAACAAACACGAGAAGAAGATCAACCTGCAGAGATTCTGCAAGTCGGTGGGATCCAAGCAGACCTGACGAATTTCCAAGTCAGTGTGGATGGTGAGAAAATCTTCCTAACGCCAAAAGAATTCGAGCTGCTAGTTTACTTTATGAAACGAAAAGGACGCGTAATCGATCGCGATACCTTGCTCAATCGCATTTGGAACTTCGATTTTGATGGACAAAGTCGAATCGTGGATGTTCACATCAGTCATTTAAGAGAAAAATTGGAAGCTGATCCAAAACGGCCGGAATACTTAGTAACGGTTCGGGGATTCGGGTATAAATTTCAGGAGCCAGTCTAATGAAAAAACGCTATGGCTATGGTTTATGGTCGATCGGTCTATTGCTGATTTTTTTTCCTGTGCTGGCAAGTTCTTAAGCAGTTTTTACCGTCAGCAAGTCATTGCTCAACAAGTGGCTTTTCTCCAAGAGAAAGCCACCGTATTTTTGAATCTATCAGATAATCAAACCGCGGCCTTAGAACAGTTTGCGGATACCTATGTTGAAGATAGCAATAGTCGCATCACTTTGTTAGATGATCAAGGTCAGATTATTTTCGATACCTATGATCATACACTGCATGAAAACCGCTCCAATCGTCCAGAAGTCCAAGCCGTTTTGCGCGGAAGCGCCGTCGGTCAATCTCTGCGGGAAAGTGACACCTTGCATGAAGAATTGCTTTACGTGGCGATTCCTGTCAAAGAGGATGGAAACTTGACGCAAATCTTGCGAATCGCCGAACCGACTGCGGCTTTTTTTGCAAAAACCAAGGAATCAAGCAGTCGATCTTGATTGTCTATCTTGTTTTTGGCTTTTTGATCAGCCTATTGATTTTCCATACCTTGCGCCAGCGAAATCGTCCGATCCAAACGATTCTGCCCGTCGTAAAAAAAATGATCAGCTCGCCCGATCAACAAGCAATCATTATGCAAGAAACACCTGAACATGATGAGTTGTATCAACTGATCAATCAGCTGAGCGAACAAATGAGCCAGACCTATCGTGCCTATGCGGCTTCTGAACAGCAACTGTACGGATTGCTCAGTGAACTGATGATCGGTGTCTTTATCATCAATGAAGAAAATCAACTGCTGCTGTTGAATCCGACGATGCAAGATCAGTTAGGGATGGAAACCGCACCGATCTTGCCGCAACCTTTTACTGAAGTGATTCATGACACACAATTGATCCAGTTGATCTATCAATTTAATGACGAGACCCCTATTTTCCATGCGGAAACCACCCTTAGCGGGGAACGTTCAAAAGTCTTAGATGTTACCTTGCGGAGTTTCCAAGAAAACCAGTTGATTGGTATTTCTTATGACTTGACACGCATCCGACAATTAGAAAAGATGCAAAAAGATTTTGTCGGCAATGTTTCCCATGAATTAAAAACGCCGGTAACTTCCTTGATTGGGTTTACTGAAACACTGCTGGATGGCGCCAAAGAAGACCCTGAAACGTTGCAGACCTTCTTAGAGATCATTCAAAAAGATGCTTATCGCTTGAAAAATCTAATACAAGATATCATCCAATTGTCTCAAGACAGTGATTCTTTCCAGTATGTCAATCAGCCGATCGACTTTTCTGAGCTGCTGCAACAAGTCCTTCAAACCTATGGTCCCGCAGCTGTTAAGAAGCAATTGACCTTTCAATTTGAAGGACCAGAACACTTCATTTTATCTACCAAAAAAGAGCTGCTGCAGCCCATCGTAAAAAATCTAGTTGAAAATGCGGTCACCTATTCAAAACCTGGTGGTGTCATCAAATTATCCTATTCCGAGCAAGATGACCAGCTACTTTTCAAGTGCAGGATCAAGGCATCGGCATCGATGAAGAAGATCAAGAACGGATTTTTGAGCGGTTTTATCGGGTGGACAAAGCCCGCGCTCGCAATTCTGGTGGCACTGGACTTGGGCTGGCTATCGTCAAAGACTATACCAAATTATTAGGCGGCAGCATCAAGGTTGACAGTTTCCCTAAAATTGGTTCTACCTTTACGGTGACTTTGCCGCTTCATGAAAAAAGATGATTATTGATAAAAAACAGCCGATAACAGGTGAATAAAGGTTATCGGCTGTTTTTGTAATCATTTTTAGTTGGTATTCCCCACTAGATGAAGTGCCATCCGATAGCATTTTCTTGATTGTTTAAACAAAAAAAGAGGAGAATCCTCCTTCTTCGTCCATTTTTCACTATTCAACATTCGTTACTTCGCCGTCTACACTGCGTTCTACTTTCATATCAGTGATTGGCAAGTATCCTAATTCGATAACGATTCCTTGTTGGACATCGTCTGTCATGATGTAATCAAGAAAGGCTTTGACGTTAGCATCTGGTTCACCGTTCGTGTACATATGCTCGTAAGACCAGATTGGCCATTTGTTATCTGCAATGTTTTCAGGGGTCGCTTCTACCCCATCAAGAGATAGCGCTTGGATTGAATCATCTAAATAGGATAAAGCAAGGTAGCTGATTGCTCCTGGTGTTTCAGCAACGATTTTACGGACTGTTCCAGAAGAATCTTGTTCTTGTGTTTGGATCGTCTCTGCACCATCTAAGCCCCATTTTTCAAAGGTCGCTCTCGTACCGCTGCCTGATGCGCGGTTGATTACAGAGATTTCTTGATCTGCTCCACCTAGTTCAGACCAATTCTTCACTTTGCCTGTAAAGATATCGATTAAATCTTGTTGGCTAAGATCCGTAACGCCTGCGTCTTTATTCACTACTGGTGCCATACCAACTACAGCTACTTTATGGTCAACTAATTTGCTGGCATCCACACCATCTTTTCATCCGCAAAAACATCGGAATTGCCGATCGTCACAGCGCCTGCTTCTACTTGACTTAAGCCAGTTCCGCTACCGCCACCTTGAACAGTAATTGTATAATTGGGATTGTCTGCTGAGAAGCTTTCACCTGCTGCTTCAACCAAGGGTTGCAATGCAGTTGAGCCTACCGCTAAAATTTCTACATTTTCATTTGATGCGGCACCTGATGAAGATCCGCCTGATGCTTGACTGCTATCAGTGCTTGTACCACCGCTCCCACAGCCAGCTAATAATAAACCAGTTGCAAAAAATAAAAGTCCCAATTTTTTCATTTAGTAAATCTCCTTTCGTTATATGCTTAGTTTAGCAAGGCGGTGTAAACCCTTGATGGATTTCATGTAAAGAATCGATAAAGCGATGTAAATCTTTTGTAAAGTTTGTCGATTGCCTATAAAAGCCCCCACTGAATCCATCAGAGGGGGCTTGCTTTATCTAAAAACGAAAGAAATGTCTGTAGAATCAATTGCTTTGCATATAGCGTGTCAAGCGATCCATCGCTTCCACCAAGTTTTCCATACTTGCCGCATAGCTTAAACGAACATAGCCTTCTGCTTCGGGACCAAAGGCGATACCCGGGATGATTGCTAATTGATTCTTTTCGGCTAAGTCGACACAAAAAGCCATGGAATCTTGGTTGAAACCAGCTGGTATTTTGGCAAAAATATAGAATGCACCTGATGGCTTCGCCATTTCAAAACCAAGGGCAGTCATCTTTTCAAACAAGTAATCTCGGCGTTCACGGTAATCGGCTTTCATGACTTCTGCATCATTGATGCCTTCGATCAATGCCCGCACTGCGGCTTTTTGAGAAATCGTTGATGCCGCAGTCACTAAGTATTGGTGAACCTTAATGATCTGAGCAGTCAACGCTTCTGGTGCAAAAATGAAGCCGACGCGCCACCCAGTCATCGCGTGAGATTTCGACAAGCCATTGATCACGATCGTTTGATCCCGCAAGTATTCAGCAATGGACACATGGGTTTCATCATAAGTCAACTCACTATAAATTTCATCGCTAATAACAAAAACGGGGTATTTTTCTAAAACCTCCGCCAATGCTTTGACTTGTTCTCGGGTATAAACGACCCCTGTTGGATTGCTAGGATAATTCAAAATGACTGCCTTGACTTGCTCCCCATGCTCTTTTAAGGCTGCTTCCAAAACTTCTGGCGCTAAAACAAAGTCATTGTCCGTCGTATCAAGATAAATCGGTTGGGCATGAGCTAAATGGATGACTGGTTCATAGCCTGGATAAATTGGTGCCGGTAGAAGAACTTTATCGCCAGGTTCCAACGTGGCTATTAAAGAAGCTGAGATTGCTTCCGTTGCACCGATCGTCACTAATACTTCTGATTGAAAGTCGTAATCAAGCTGATATTTATTTTTCAAAAAGAGGCTGGCTGCTTGCCGAACATCTGCTAAGCCTGCCATTCCAGAATAGTGGCTGAAATTTTGTTCGATTGCTTGGACACCCGATTTTTTCACGTGCTCTGGTGTGTTGAAATCCGGCTCGCCTAACGTTAACTTTAAAATATCAGGAATTGAAGAAACCCGTTCATCAAATTTACGAATCAATGAAACAGCTATATTGTACACTTCGTGATTGAAGCGTTGGCTTACGTCTGCCATAGTATCACTCCTTTGAATTAAGCAAATTCATTCGCTATTGTTGTTAATCCTAACACAAAAAGGCGACGATTTTAAGCAACGGATGAAATTAATCTACTAACGATAATTTAGTTTGCTTATTTACAAACAAAAATCAACTTATGTTAGTATATATATAAACAATAAGAGGAGAACCCAAAATGAAACCTTATCAAGAGTTTACCATTTCTGATTATCAGCAAGGATATGTCGAAACAACAACGGAATATTGTTGCGTATTTTGTCAGGAGACCTTCGACAAAGAAGAAATCTATCCCGTTGATGGCGCCTTTTTTACGGCAAAAAAACGAATGATGCAGCATATCACTGAGCATCACGGAACCGTTCTATCCGCATTATTGGCTTTACCCAAAGAACAAACAGGCTTATCAGAAAGCCAGCAGGAGATTTTACAACTGTTTGCCCAAGATGTTAGCGATACTGTGATTGCCCAGCGCTTAGGTATCTCTTCTTCGACTGTCAGGAATCATCGCTTTAAGCTAAAAGAAAAGCAGCGACAAGCGACTGTTTTTCTATAAGTATCATGTCCTTGTTGCAAGATACCCCGTTGCTGCCGCCTCACAAAGGGGCGACGATGCTTGATGATCGCTATGCCATTACGGCTAATGAAAGAGAAAAGATCATAGCTACTTATTTTGATGAAACGGGGTTTATCAAACAATTTCCGAGCAAAGAAAAGCGCAAGATCGTTGTCTTAAGTGTGCTGGCACAAAAATTTGATCCGAAGAAAAATTATTCAGAAGCTGCCGTCAACGATGTATTAAAACAAGCGATCACCGATTACGTCACTGTCCGACGTTATTTGATCGAATATGGATTTATGCAACGGACGAAAGACGGAAAAACTTACTGGCTGACTTAAAACCCAGTCTGTAGTTGGATGGAATTTTTGTTGGTTGGATGGCCAGTATCTTTCACAGTTTTGAAAAGTTAACAAGCTCCAGTTTTTTACAAAAAAAGACAAAGTACAAAAACACCCGTACTTTGTCTACTGTCTGAAACGCTGGGACAAGTTCCAGCGTTTATTTTCCTTTTAGAAAGATTTTTTTGATGATCAATTTATCAAATAATTGCGTTTGATTGTCTTGTTCCCCAATGACTTCAGCAGTCACCGATTTGCCGTCTTGTTTTTTGCGCAACTGATAAACAATCTTGCCTGTTTCTTTCAATTCGTTCACCATATCGACGACACCGCCAAAACCTGTTTTACGAGTGATGAAGCCTAACGCCACCATCCGCTCATCTAAATTTTTTGCCGAGATGCTGGCACCGGTGATCAGTGCTTGTCGCATGATTTGTAAGAATTCTTCTAGCCCTGCCACTGGCGGCTGTTCAGGTTCTTCTTCCATCAGCGGTCGCTGACGCAAATAATCTAATTCCTGCAATAACGTTTCATACTGTTCTTGTGTCAACATGACCCCCGCCACTTTTTCACGATTGAATACATATACTGCTGTTCCTGCTTCTCGCGCTTGATTAAATACATCCATCGGAGATTTTTTTACTTCAGTAATTGAAGTAGTGGGAACATCCAACTTCTTCAGTTCCATAATCAACGTCCTCCTTGTCTCAACGAACACATTATAGCATAAATCCAGAAGCAGATTATAGAGGTATTTCACTGCTCCTAGGAAAAGAAACAAAAAAGCGGCTAATCGCCGCTTTTTTCAATTGATAAGGTCATTGCATTGATGGCAACGATGATCGTACTCATAGACATCAAGACAGCTCCGACTGCTGGGTTCAAAATGATCCCGATTGGTGCGAGCACGCCAGCTGCCAAAGGAATAGCAAAAATATTGTATCCTGCGCCCCACCAGAGATTTTGAATCATCTTGCGCCTTGTTTTTTTCGCCAAAGTCAAGAAGTGCAAGATGTCTTGAGGTTCGCTATTCGTCAAAACGACATCGGCTGAATCGATCGCTACATCGGTTCCAGCTCCGATCGCAATCCCGATCGTCGCTCTTGCAAGACTTGGGGCGTCATTGATCCCATCGCCTACCATTACGACGCGCTTGCCCTCTTTGACATAGTCACTGACTAGACGTTCTTTATCGTCCGGCAACATTGCCGCATGGAAGGCTTCGATTCCTAGGTAATCGGCTACGGCTTGCGCCGCTTCTTGGTTGTCCCCAGTAGCCATAACTGGCGTGATGCCTAAGTCTTTCACTTTTTGAATAAATTGACTCGCTTCTGGTTTCACCTTATCCCCTAATGCGACGATCCCTTCCACTTTGCCGTCATGAACCAAATAGCTGATGGTATTGCCCTGTTCTTGATAATTTTTCAAAGAGTTCCCTTGATATTGAATGGTTAATTGCTCCAATCCTTTTTGATTGACGATCAACCACTTTTGTCCATCGATTACGCCTTCCAGACCAATACCCGTCCTTGTTTGAACATCATTCGCCTTTTTGGCTGTGATGTTTTCCTTTTCAGCTTGGGCTAAAATGCCTTCTGCGATCGGATGATTGGCGGTTTTCTCAAGACCTGCTAGGTAAGCTAGTACTTCTGATGCAGAAAGGCTGCCTGTCGCCTCGATGCCAGTTACGGTAAACGTTCCTTCTGTTAACGTACCGGTCTTATCGAGGATCAGGTAATCAACATGATACGCATTCTCCAGTGCGTTGCGATTTTTTAAGAGCAAGCCATTTTTGGCAGCGATCGATGTTGAACGAGCCACCACGAGGGGAATCGCTAGGCCTAACGCATGGGGACAGGCAATGACGAATACCGTGACCATTCGATCAAGAGCAGTCGGTAGGTCAGCAACAAACAGCCATACAGCAAAGGCCAAAACACCAGCAACTAAGGCGATATAGAACAACCATTTCGCCACTTTGTCCGAAAGTGCTTCTAAGCGGGATTTATCAGCTTGGGCTTTTCGTACCATTTCCATGACTTTTGCCAAGTAGCTGTCTTCGCCAGTCCCTGTGACTTCCATCGTGATGGTACCATTGCCGTTGACAGATCCTCCAATGACAGTACTGCCGATGGTTTTAGGTACCCGTCTGGATTCACCGGTAACTGCCGACTCATCGATCGTTGTTTCTCCTTCAAGAATCGTTCCGTCTGTAGGAATCTTATCTCCTGAGCGAACGATCAACTGTGTTTTGTTGGTCACTTCTTCTAATGGAATCTGTTCTTCTGATCCATCCGCATTTTTCCGAATCACTTCTTTTGGCAATAGTTCTGCTAATTTCTGTAATGCATTGCCCGCATTAGAAACGGCATTCATCTCGATCCAATGCCCCAACAACATGATCACGATCAGAGTCGCTAGTTCCCAGAAGAAATCCATTACATGAGGAACAGCAAGAAAATGATTAGCGATAAACGCGTAAAGACTATAAAAATAAGAAACCGTGATCCCCATAGCAATCAAAGTCATCATGGCTGGGCTTTTTTGTTTCAATTCCATTTTCGCACCACTTAAAAACGGCTGCCCCCCATAGAAAAACAGAATCGTTCCTAAAATCAATACAACCCAATCTGAGCCAGGAAACGTAAACTGAAAGGGCAATTCGATACCCATCATTGGTGATAAAATGACGATTGGAATCGCCAAAACCAAGGATAGCCAAAACTTTTGCTTAAAATTTCCCATATGCATACTATGATCCATACCAGACATCCATGATCCATATGACTATGATCCATACCAGACATCTCATGATTCATGTGACTATGGTTCATGCCAGACATCTCATGGTCCTTATGACTATGGTTTATTCTGGAAACCTCATGATCCATATGACTATGGTTTCTATCGGAACTTTCATGCTCCTGCTGTTTTGATGTCGCCCTGTGATGATCCATCCCATTCATCTCATGGACTTCTGCCACCTGTGATTGCGCAGGTTGCTCTTGTCCCTGCGTACCATTATCCTGCTCATTCCTAGGTTCATGCCTATGATGGCTTGACGTCTGACGATTGTCTGCAGGTGACGTTTTTTTCTGATTCATCCTAGTATTCCCCTTCCTATTTCACTGAATATCCGTACAGTCTTGCTCCTTCATACAAAAGCTTCAAGCGGCTGGACACTTTTCATTTGTTTTGATTTTTCCTTATCACTTTAGCAATTCCATCGCTTATTCAAATACCCCTTGATAACCCGCTTCAGTTATTGCATTGATTAAGGCTGTTTCTGTCACTTGCGACTCGTCAAACTTGACTGTTCCGCGAGCTTTTTTCAAGTCGACTTTAGCTTTTTTCACACCCAGTACTTCACTTAAGCGCTTTTTCAACTTTTGCCGCACAATGGGCGCAATTCATTCCGCTGATTTGCATATTTTTTTTCATTACTATTCCTCATTTCTTTTAACAGTTCGTTGGCTACTTATTTTGTTGCATGGGTTTTGCATTGGCACTGACCAGGAATACAATTACACGAAATCGCTGCTACTGGCACTTTTTGGTCGACTGCTGCTTGGAGCATCGCCAAATCTTCTGCCGTCAATGCTGCTTCTTGGATCATTTCTGCTAATGTTTGCCCAACTTTTTTGGCACAAATATGAGAAAAAAGATTCTCAGCTGCACTGCGAACAGTTGCTTCTTCTGAAACAAGTGGCGAATAAACAAACTTTTTTCCTTGGCTTTCTGTTTTCAATACGCCTTTTTAACGAGTCGTCCTAAAAGCGTCTTGACTGTCGCTGCTTTCCAATTTTTATTTTCGCTCAACAAAGCGGTGATCTCTTTCGCGTCGGATTGTCCTAATGTCCAGATCACACGCATGACTTCCCATTCAGAATCGCTGATTTTGATTGGTTCGACCACTGATTGCATTTGTCCACTTCCTTTCATAAGTGATTCACATTTTTAAGTTTACATCTGTAATCGTATTTTGTCAAAAAAAAGCATCGCCAAACTTTCTACATTTTGACAATGCTTTTTTCTATTTAATTAAAAATGATTTGGTTCCAACGTTTAAAAGTGGACCTGATACGTCGTCACAGAGTGGAAGGGTTCTTCTGGGCGCAGTACGATCTCACCAAAGTGGGTGAATTTCTCAGAGCCAGGAACACCTTGTGTTTCGATCGCCATCCCGCCATGATTGGCAAAAGGACCAGTCTTCATTGGTGCACCAGCTTCTCCTCACCTGTCGTATAAATAACAACAGCAGGACGGTCGGTGGTTACAGTCAGCTGCACTTTTTGATCGGGACTGGTTACTTTCAGATCCCATTCTTGCCCATGATCCAATAAGAACGGATCATCCAACATCGTCGTTCCCATCGGGCGTTCTTGTCTAAAATCAAACTTTGTGCCTGCGACAGGCGTTTTTTCACCGGTGGTCGTCACATCGTCGTTCGTTTCAGCCACATGTTCGGCATTGATTTGAACCAAGTGGTCATCGATCGGCTGTTGGGTATCACCTGTCAAATTGAAATAACCGTGGTTCGTTGGGTTAAATAAAGTTGCTTTGTCTGTGTAAGCATCATAAGCAAGCAATAGTTCATTGTCATTCGTCAACGTATAGGTGACTTGATAACGAACATTTCCTGGAAAGCCGCCGTCGCCATCTTGTCGTGAGGTAGTAAAAATCACGCCGGCTCTGTCTGCTTCCTCAAAGGTTTCAGCGATCCAGATATCGGTGTCAAGTCCCTTTGAACCACCATGAAGCGTATTGCCGCCATCATTGTCTTCCGTTTGGTATTCTTGTCCATCGATCTCAAAGCGGGTACCGGCGATCCTTCCTGCTACTGGACCGATCGTTGCACCATAATAGCGTGCTTGGCGATGTCCTTCGATCGTATCATAACCAACCACAATGTCGCGGCCTTCTTCTACTGGAACGACCCAATCCAATAAGCGTGCGCCTTCGGGACTCAGCCTTACGATGGTACCGCTATCATTGGAAAGCTCATAAATCGTTCCCATTTTTTCTGAGGTCGTTTGTTTCACATTTGGCATTCGTTCATATCCTTCTTTCTTTGTTTAGTCTGCTACTCTTTTTAAGTATAGCCGTTAAGGGCTAGATCCGTCAATTCAAGACGGACGGATTCAGTAGGCATTCATTTTATGCCGGGCCGTCTTCACACAAATAAAAAGCGGCAAGAATGCCCAACTGGTTGATTGAATCATGGTCAGCTGATCGTGAGAGAAAGTACTAGGAGAAGCACTGGCTGCTCCTGTCTTTTCTTCAATAATCAATCACATTCGTTTCGCCTGTTGGGCTCTTATGCCGCAATTGTATCGTTTATTTTTTGTGTTTTGCTTGGTAATGTTTTCTCTTTCGTCGCTTTTCTTTAGATTTGAGAAACATTAGCAGCTAAATCTTTGTTTTCTTTTTCTTGATCAGCATTTCTTCTTTCAGCACGTTTAGTTAGTACACTTTGTCTGAATCGCCGATTTCCCAGAAACTTTAACGCACACATGAGTGGTTGACGATTTTCACCGACTAATCCGATCAGCTCAATAAACAACTCAATTCCAAAACCTGTACTAATGATTAATAAAACAATCGCTGTATTACTCGCGTAATTCATTAGTAAAGCAATAAAAGAAAAGACTAATGCTAAGGCATAGATCGTTAACACTGTGCCGCGATGAGAAAATCCTAACGACAACAATCGATGATGCAAGTGCATTTTATCGGCAGAGGAAATCTTCTGTTTATTAAACTTTCTTCGGATCATCGCATAAACAGTATCCGTGATTGGTACACCAAGAATAAACATGGGCGTCAGAACAGAAATAAAAGTTGCGTTTTTCAATCCTTGTAGAGAGAGGACCGAGATCATAAACCCTAAAAACAATGCACCGGTATCTCCTAGAAAAATGGTTGCTGGATAAAAATTATATGGAAAGAAACCGATGATTGCTGCGATCAAAGTAAAAATGACCATTGGTACTTCCACAAAATTCGGCAGAAAGAAATAGCTGATAATCCCTATCGTCGTCAAACTGATAATAGAGACGCCGCTCGCCAAACCATCGAGACCATCGATTAAGTTCACCGCATTGGTAATTGCCAGTATCCAAATCAAAGTCATAGGCAATGCAAACCATCCCAGATCAATAAAACCAAAATAAGGAATCGTGACTGTGCTGATTTTTATTCCAGCAACGAAATAAATTTCCAGCGCTGCAAATGTCAGACCTATTAATTTTTGCATTGGCGACAGTTCAAATATATCATCCAGCAATCCTGTAATCACCACTATTGTTGCACCTAAAAGAATCGGCCAAACGAAGTCGAAAGGAATCATTGTTCGAAATTCCCAAAGCAGCGCAAAGGAAAAGGCTAAAAAAATACTTAATCCCCCAGCTGAAGGCATAGTCTTCGTATTAATCCGACGCTCTCCTGGACGATCAACCGCACCAATCTTGCAAGATATCAATTTGATGACTGGTGTCAATAATAAAGACACGATCATTGTTATAAATAAGCGCATTACAAATTTGAATGCAAAATCCATCGTTTATTCTCGCTTTCCGTTATTTCTCTTTGTTGGTAAATGTATCTTCGATTTTCGAAGAAATCCGCCGAACAGGATCTGTTCGTTCTTCAATCTCTTGTCCTGATACATACTCTTCTACCACTGCGTTGATGATTCCACCCAAGATAATAATCGTCGCAGCAAGATTCAACCAGATCATTAAAACAATAAAACTTCCAATAATTTGATAGCCAATGATTTTCGCAGCAAAGTAACGGGCGTATAAGCCAAACACTTGTGACAGCAACATCCAGCCAATCGTTGCAAAGATCGCCCCCGGCAAAGTCGAACGCAACTTGACCTTTGCATTAGGCACTAACCAATAGATCAGCATCATGATAAACAGCAAAGCAACGATCGTGACTGGCCATTTGACTGTTTGGAACGTATCGATCAGATTGTCTTGAAACTTAAAATCGGCTGCAAAAATCAAGAATGATTTTTCCAAGCCCAAATACCATCGTAACACCAACGATCGCAATCATAAAGAGCAGGATGATCACAAATGATACTGCGCGCACCACGATAAAATTGGAACGCTGGTCCACACCGAAGGCTTTGTTCATCGCAATTTGCAAGGCATTGATACTTTGACTCGCAGACCACAACGCAGCCAAGGCGGAGATCGATAACAGTCCGCCAGAGCTTGTGGTGAGGAGGTTTTCGATCGCTGGGCCGATAAAATCATAGATTTGATTCGGGATCAATTCCTGTACATAAGATAAAACCGTGTTCGGATCAATTGATAAATAAGGCAAAAAATTCCCCAGCGCAATCATTAACGGGAAAAGTGAAAGCAATAAATAGTAGGCCACGACGACCGAAGTGGTCCCCATTTCTGAATCAGTTATTCTATTTTGCGTCGTTTCGATGAAACGCATCAGCTTTTGATTGCTTTTTACTTTATCAACGATTTTCATGTTTCTTCCTCCGCCAGCGAATCATCTGCCTTTTTTTCTTTGTCATACGTAACAACCAGAAGTCTCCTACTTATAAAATTTAGTAGGTTCCTTCTTCTCCTTGAGAAGTTAAAATTCTCGGACCTTCTTTGGTGATAGCCAAACTATGTTCATATTGGCAGCTTAAGCCACCATCTAGTGTATAGGCAGTCCAGCCATTAGGATCCATTTTCATTTTCCACGTCCCTGTATTGATCATAGGTTCGATGGTAATGACCATTCCTTCTTTTAAACGTAACCCTTTGCCGGCTTCTCCGTAGTGAGGGATCATCGGACTTTCATGGATCGTTGGGCCAATGCCGTGTCCTACGAAATCACGCACAACCCCGTACCCTTCTTTTTCCGCATAGGTTTGAATGGCATGACCGATGTCACCGATTCGGTTGCCCACTTGCGCTTGTTCGATTCCTAGATACAATGCTTTTTTGGTTACTTCCATTAATCGATCAATCTCAGGCGTCGAGTTCCCTACGACATAACTCCAACAAGAATCAGAAATGGCGCCTTTTAAATCAATACACATATCGACTTTGATTAGATCGCCGTCTTTCAATGGTTTTTTTCGAGGAAACCCGTGACAAATCTCATCATTGATACTGCAGCAAGTGGCATATTTGTAATCTTCAAAACCAATTTGGGCAGCGATGCCGCCGTGGCTTTCAATATAATCTCTGACAAACACTTCGATATCCCAACTCGTGATACCTGGTTTGATGAAACTGCGTAATTGTTTGTGGACATCTGCTAACAGCGTGCCGGATTCGGCCATGCGGTCAATTTCTCTGGCAGATTTTAATGTAATCATGTTCTCGTCTCCCTTAATTAAATTCCTCTTATTTTACCATAGAAATCCCTTATTTTACAAAATTCACAGACATTGTAAAGAGTTTTTCAAGTTTTGTTTTCAAACTTTCGTGCATTTGCTATAATCTGTAAGAGAGTTTTCCTTGAGAATAGGAATGAGATTGGAGGAAAAAGCCCATGGCTTTAGCAAAAATCGTCTATGCAAGCATGACGGGGAATACGGAAGAAATTGCGGATATCGTTTCTGAAGCCCTTGAAAATCTTGACATGGAAGTAGAAATGAATGAGTGTACCCAAGTGGATGCAGATGACTTTGAAGATGCCGATATCTGTATCGTC